>KV459429.1:3669-75686 GCA_001662645.1 Pseudogymnoascus sp. 03VT05
ACACAAGCTTGCGTATCCTCTGGATAATATTCTCAATCGTGCCAATAAGAACAGCGCGAAATCGGGGCTAAGTGAGTCGGGGGTGAGCAGAGCGAGTTGGGCTGAGTATTGTGCAGGGTGAGCCAAGCGAAGCAGCATTTTCGTGTTGGCTTGGCGTCGATTTAGCGTTATTCTTTGTATCAGCACCGAAATTAGGCTGTTGGTTGTAGCTTGGTGCCATTAGGCAGGAGTATCTGATTCCGGCCGGCCCGGAGCCCCAGATAATTCAAGCCAGTTGGCTCGCGCTCGGGAAATCACAGGTACCGAGAGCTATATCATGTCTGCAAAGGCCTTTCATCGGTCGCTGTGCCCCCTGCAAGACATTTGTAATAGTCCATTGGCGAACACGATTGAATCTCTTTGATGGCCTCGATATACGCAGGTAGTATCCTCTTCATCACGACTACTGCGACTTACCCCTGAACGGAACTCCACTGGTTGGGTTTCCGAGGGCTGATTGCGAGGAAAAGGACGCGCACGTAATTCCATTGGTCGGGTTTACGAGGACTTGGCTTGAGTCCGCATTTCTGGATGTTTTTTTGAATCCTTCAGGACATCTGCTCCAGGCAACAGTATTACTAGCTATTTATAGGTTTCTATGCGAATGATACGTTGGTTACTAGGGTAAATCGACAGGAGTCCTGAACGCTATGGTCCCCTATATGTCCCACGTACAGCCCATTTTTTAAATATCTTACAAAGGTTTATCTTCGCCAAATATGACATTCAAGTCAACATATCGTCATTCATTTCAGCTGTGTGATTAATCAATGCTACTATTGAGTCCCTAAGGTATCATCTTCTAACAGTCAGCGATGCTGCTGCTACGGCCGTTCATCCGGCCTATTGCCCTCTTCGTCGCAATCTGCGGCATCCTTATCGTCGTTTCCGTGTATCGTAGCGAGCCATCATTCGTACCAAGAGTTGTCCTTCCGGAGCAAATTGCTCTCGAGAAGGGGATTGACATAAACAATAAGGAGCAGTTTATTCAGGCCATCCTGGACAACGAAATTGATGGAGATTTCGATCCAAAGGGCATGCGCAAGGTTTGCGCTAGCAAAAAATGGAATGACCAGCTCATCTTTGTCTGTGGTGCTCCTCAGGGAGGCCTTGGAAACATCCGTAATGTATTTTTAACATGTGTCCGCTATGCCATTGAAGCAGGAGGTCGGTCGTCTTTCCTATCTTCCAATTCCAAGGCCGCAGCTGACAACTGTAGCCGCCTTCATCGTCCCTGAATTCATACCTCGTGATACGGTCGACATCTCCCTGTTGAACACCCAAACCCTCGTCAAGTTCTCGCACTTCTTCAACCAAACGCAATTCATCCACAACCTTCACGAAGGCTGCCCCGAGATGGTCGTCCACGCCACCCTTCCCCCCGCCGTGAAGACTGACCTCGTCCCCCTGCAACCGCAATCCCTCCTCAAAGAAGTCTTCGCCGACACCGTTCTCCTGCACGCCAAACAGTGGCGCCCCGCATTCGACAAGTGGCTCGACGCCGTCCCCAACAAAGGCAACCCCGTCGCCGTCGAGCTCGCCACCCCGCTCCTCAACTTCCCTCTAAAATACGACACCCTAGCCTTCACCGACAACTTCGGCCGCATCCTGCAGTTCACCGAGCCCCAACGCCGTCTCGCCGCCACGGCCCTGTTCACGCTGCGCACGAAATACAGCGTCCCAGTCGGCCCGTGGGAAATCACTCCTAACGCCTTCTTCGGCGCGCACTTGCGCGTTGCGGCGGATGCCAAGAAAGCCGGATGGACAGGCTATGACGTGCAATCGAAGTTTCTCCTTGAGATTGCTGAGGCGGCGGGGTTGTCGACGGTGTATGTGACGAGCGAGTCGACGCTGGCGGCGACGTTTAAGAAGGATGCGAAGGCGAAGAATATCATGGTGGTGATGAAGGAGGATTTGCTCGAGGGCAAGGACCTGGAGGAGCTGAATGCTATGACGTGGGATCAGCGCGGGCTGGTGGATTATGAGGTGCTGCTCCGGAGTAGCATGTTTGCGGGTATTGAACTGAGTAGTTTTGCCTGGAATATTGCGTTGAGGAGACATACGCTTTCGAGGCAGAGGTATCGGGATGCGTGGGATACGAATGTGAAGGATGGTGAGAAGCTGAGTATGAAGGATGAGTATAGTATGTTGTTCGGGCAAAAGCATGGCCGTCCGTTGTTTGTGGAGAGTATGTGGCCATAGTTGGAAATATATGAAGGAAATCGACTTGGCGATTAAACATATATTGGGCGGATCAGGATGCGCGGACCCTTGGCATGGTCCATTGAAACAGGATACCTAGCTATGCCATGGTGGCAAGTCTGTCCTGGGGAGTAAGGACTGGCCGTCCTTCTGTAGCAGATACTTGAAATAAAATATATAATGCAGATAGAAGCTCTATAATATGGAAGCGGGCAGCTGGCCCTTTATACCTTTTTCTTAATTTAGCTGTACTCACCTTTCCCACCCGCCTTACTCACCTTACTCGCCTTACTCACATTACTCACCTTTCTCACCCATCTAGCTCACTGCTCGCCCTGCTCACCTTACCCCCTTACTCACCTTACTCACCTTACTCACCTTACTCACCTTGCCTACCTTACTTAACATGCCCACCCACTCACCCATAGTCGTCCACTGCCGCGATACACCGCGTTGTAAAAAACGAACCCACTTTTATGTGGTCTCGTTGAGGTGGTTGCGATCTCAACATAAGGGTAAGGTAAAGGCGGCGGCGAGGTTCACCCACTAAGCTAAACGGCACCAATTCAACTATCATCCAGGGGATTGCTTGAGATCAGTAGATCAGTAGTTGTGCGGGTGACCACCAGCGAATACCCACTCACTGCCGTATATTTTTTACCATCTTCGTTTCTGCCATTCCGAAATATAAATCTCGACCAGCCAGCCAGTCCTGAAGTCGAACTCCCGGGTCGGATGCGGAGGGGTCCGGGGCATCAGGAGGGATGGATGTAAATAGACGGGCAGATCCGGGAGCGCAACGAACAGACTAGACTAGCCTTAGCAACCCTTCATATGTGTGTGTGCATGTGTTTCCGGGCTGAGAAAAGGGAGCGACTCAAGGCGCGGATCGGGAACCAGAACTGCACAGGCACAAACACATGACGAAGTCGATATGCGAGTATGCTCGCGTGCGCTGTGTGTGGCAGCCAGGGGGGTAGGAGGAGGGGGGTTTATGATGGCGGCGGGAGGAGGGATGGGATGGCTGTTGGGATTGTGGTTGTGGTTGTGGCTGAGAAACTGGGATATGGGATATGGGATATGTTTCGTCTCAGTCGTGCTTGCATATCACACAAATACACCATGACACGAAATATAGTACCCAGAATATAGTAAAGAAAGAGAGAGTACCGCTCCAACCCATCGCTACCCCGCAATCAGCTAAAAGTGATCGTCCCCCAAGATTGCGAGACCAAATCGTGTCCAGTGCGTGATTAGCTGGTACTCGGGGGATACAGCCCTGCGCGGTGGTCCGGGGAGGTAGATTTAGGGTACAGCGCTGTACAATCCTGTACTTTCCGTATACTATCGTAGCGGCTTTACGGTACAAAAACTACGTAGGGTGTGAGTGTGAGGGAGCCAGCCATGCACGTAAGCTTGGCTGAATGGCTGCTACTGCTGGTGCTACTCTGTTGATTGTAGGTGGTATATCAATTCAATCACTTATCAGTTTTTATCAACCCCCCCTCCCTTCAATCAATCGGTCTATCAACGGTCCATTTTGAACGGGGAACGGGATGGAGCGAACAGGAATGTAGGTAGGAAGGAAGGAAGGAATGCACGTACAAGCCGTTTCGTATGAGCCGTTTAAATATCAACCCGCCATTATGCCTTATCTAGCTTGCGCCTCCTACTGCACCACCACCAAACCAGCCACAACAACACCCAACCACCACCACCACTACCACCACACGCCACATCCCCTCCTCCTTCCTCCCTCATCCATCCATCCCCCATCCCGGCCCCCGCCGAGACGCCGCCTCGCACGACCTGAGACTCCGACATTTCCGACCAGCCTGGGCACCAGCTCGAAATAGCCACCACCACAGCTCCCACCACTTTTCTACACCTCGAACAGAGAGGACGCACGCCGAGGTGGCTGGGGGGGGAGATTAGATTGGCGCACGCGGCTGCATGGGGTAAGGGAGGGGGAGGGAGCCGGGGGGGTGCGGATCAATATTGACGTAGCCATGACTGGGAACGCCGGACATGGGTGGAGTTGTGTAGTGGTGGTGGTGGTGGTGGGAAAGGGAAGGTCGGTCGGTTGACGTCCCGTGTAGTGGCGGTTTTGGTATTCGGGTTCTTGGGGTGCCGTATTTCTTAACCCTGCTGTGTTTGTTGTTGATCTTCTGGCGCGTTTTGGTTGTCTGTGGCGTTTAGGTTTGTTTGTTGAGTTTGTTGAAGGCTGTTTGAAATTTGAACTTGATATCGCGTCTGGGCACGCACGCGCGTGCTAACGACGATGAGATGTATTCCTGCGATTGCGATTGCGATTCCCTCGACGACCCCGGTGGCATGTACCGCTGGACTTCCACTCGAACGGCGGCGGCGGCGGTCGACTCTGGGGGCTGGGCAGGTAGTATCCGAGTATCTCTCTGCCGGCAGATACACTCAGCAAGCAGACTCGAGCGCGGTGCATGGGTGGTAGAGTGTGGATGGATGGTACGGTGGATGGTACGGCCAAGGGGGGGCGAGGGTGGGTCGGGTTACGGTAGGGGGGGGGGGGGGGGGGGTTGGGGTTTGGTGTGGTACGGTGAGGTACTTGGGGGCGACTTGGGTGGGATGGGGCTTCTCCGAGGAATGTGAGGGAGGGAGGAAGGGAGGGATTGGGGGGGGGAGGTAGTGGGAGGGTAGAGGGGGGGTATGTGTGGTATGTATGGTGGTATGTTGGGTTGGATGAGGTTGTGTTTTTTGTGTGTGGTGAGTAGAGGAGAGCAGATATGCATGTGTGGCAGTTGAGTAGACCAGAGAGTTGCGTGTGTGGCAGTGGCAGTAGAGGAGAGTATGTGTGTGTGGTGTAGGGAGGACCACAGGGCGGAGAGGGGTAGCACAGAGGGTACTTGCGGGATGCTGACAGAGTGTGGTGTTGGGGATGTACCTGCCATGGCTGTGCTATGCTATTCTGTGTTGTACTGTGCTGTACTGTGCTGTGTAAGTGAGCTCTAGAGTTAATTTGATGGAGAAGAGGGAAGAGTTAAGTGAAGTGAAGTGAAGGTAAGCTCTTTCCTTGTATTGTACAGTACAGTACTATACTGTACTGGACCGTACTTATCGCAGCTGCCCCTCGTCCCTGGTCGCGTTACTGTTACTGGTATATCGTCTCTATATAATCCATAGTATTGTTGACTGTGGTTGACTGTGGTTACTCGACTCGGCTCTGACCATGGTCGACTGTTGTTGATCGTTGGTCTAGATGTACCGCACAGTACAACCCAGTACGGCGCAGTACTTGGACACATGCCGCACTAGCGCCCGCCCCGCCTGTTTTTTGGAATTTTTCGCGTTTCTTCGCTCCATCGAGTATTGTAGGTGGCCCACCGAGTGCCCATCGTGTGCCCACTGAGCGCCCTTCGACTGCCAATCTAGTGCCCACAAAGTGCCCACAAAGTGCCCGCCGAGCGCCCGTCCATCAACAACGAGTCCCCCCATCCGCCGCCGGTCCATCGAGGGAGAGGCACCACTACCGCTTGCCGCCTCTACTACTACACTATTTCCCTCAACCCTTTTTTGTACCTCTACTTCCTCTAACCCTCCTCAACCCTGCGTTCTTCGTGCTACCCGTTTCCCAACAATATGTACCTTCCGTACCTCCTCCGTACTTCCGTACCGTACTCTCTCTCTCTCTCTCTCTCTCTCTCTCTCTCCCACCGAATCCACATCCTTTCCCACCCAATCCCAATCCCCCTCTCCCAATCCCAAATCCCCCTCCCAAAATCCATTTTCCACACTAGTCCCAATTCTTACTACCCTTCCTTACTTTTAGTACACCTTCTACTCTACTCTACCTTTCTTGACCTTGCTCATACTTACTTACATCCATACAATACAATACATCCCCCCATCACCCCAAAATCCCCCCAAGCAAGATCCATCAATCCAGTCATCTACAATCCACCAGCCACGGATTACTTCATCTTCGTTCCATCATCCCTTCTATCCTTCTACCCTTCTAAGCTTGCGTCAAACGTCAAAGCTCCAAAAAAAAGTCGTTATCCGCCAGCCTTCTATACTCTATACTCCTCTCTGCAGTATACAAACACACAAAAACAGGCATTCGCGCATCAACCCATACAGATAGATACACCACTGCAAGCAACATACAGGCCCTGAACTTTCCTGTACTCCCCTCACGACACCGGTACCACCTGATCCACCAAGATATACTACCAGTATACCTCACTCCTGCAACTCTACATACTCTACTTTCTCTACATCCTCTACTTCTTTACTTCTACTACTCTACTACTTCTACTACTACTTCTACTACTACTATACTACTATACTACTATACTACTATACTACTATACCTCTTTCTACTCTACACCAACGACACACCAACGACCGACCGACTCTGTCTGCACTTTAACAACTCACTCCTTGTCACTCAACCATCCGCCACGCGCCAAAGTGACCTTTGGCCTCTTTTCACATCTTTATAACCGGTCAAGTACCTCCATTACACCTTTAACAACCGTACGTGCCTTTCTTCATATCCCATTCTGGACTTCAAACCTTCCTGCCCCTCCCCCACACGCACGCTGTACCTCCTCGTCGCTGCAGTCGCGTCGCTCTTTTGCCATACAAGAGAGTCAAAAGTCAGGCGCAACACCTCAGCTTCAGTCACAAAGCCCGCGTCACAATTGACTCGGCCGACTGTCGCGTTTGACAAAAAGTCAAACTCTTCCTTCTTTCAAACTCGGATGGTAACAGAAACAATAGAGAGATATGAGCAACATCGGCTTGGCTCTGCCGAATAACGCATCCTCCAAACATCGACAACACGAAGTCGTAAGTACCCATCGTACCCTCCATCCTCACCCTCACCCTCACCCTCCCCCCATTGACCTCACCTTATGGCCTGGTACCTTTGTACCTCGCCTTATGGTAGATGGTATATGGGATCTGGGTATTTGGTATTCAATGTACTTACACGATGTGTTTGTATAGACTCAACCAAACCTCGCGCGCCAGACACCGACGCGTCCTCACCGCACGTCCGGTGTGCCTCAACACACCTACCCGATACTCCCCCAATACACCATACCGGACGCCTACAGCCATTCGATGTCGAAGCGTATGGACTTCGACCCGACGGGTCAGATGGGCTACCCGCAGCCCCAGGGCATGGGCAACCCATATCAGCAGCAGCAGCAACAGGCCCAGCAACAACAACAGCAGCAGCAGCAACAACAGGCCCAGCAGCAGCAGCAGCTCCTGCCCCCGCCTGAGCACCTGTCCGCCTCGGCCGCCCGCAAGCGCCGCCTCCAGGCCCCGCTCATCCCGCCACAGCAGAGCCCCAACATGCCCCTCCAACCCCCGCCCACCGCCGTGATGGAGGAGCAGTCGCCCATGAACGCCGCCCCGGCGCCCATGCAGCCCCCGGCCAAGAAGAGCCGCACCAACACCCCCTGGACTGCCGCCGAGGAGCAGCGCCTCAAGAACATGCGTGAGGCGGGCAACAGCTGGGCTGAGATTGCAAAGACCTTCCCCAGCCGGACAGAGGGTAGTGTTAAGAAGCATTGGTACAAGGTTTGTCCTCCCCCGTTTGCCCCTGCATGCTCCCGAGAGCGTGTGTTTTTTAGAGAACCCCAAAACTGACGTCGCTTACAGGACATGCATTATGCGGAGTTTGCCGAGGATGAGGTAGATGCCCATATCCCCCCACTCGTACGTAACCCTGGCGCTGACTTAATAGCAGAGCGCCGCGCTCTTGAATGCAATCAAGGAATACGAGACCAACAAGTGGAAGGTCATCGGACAGAAGGTCGGGAAGCCCGCAAAGGTATGTTTGTCCCTGGATGTCACTTGACTCTTGCAACCCCTCAATACCCCGCATCACGAGCAAGAGAACGAGAAAACAGAATCTAACATCCCCACCCTCAGGCATGCGAGCAATACGCCAAGGAGCACTTCGGGAACAAGACTTAAATTTCCCCTCCGTCGGACGCTATATACACACACCTCTCACCCACGCCCTCCGAAGCCACGCCCCCTTTTTCATTCCCCGCGTGTCAAAAGGACCACCCCGTTGTAATCAACCGTTTTTTCCTTTTTTTCCCCCCTTTCGACTTGGAACCCCTCGATCGACAAACACACACACACGTCGGACTTTTTACTCGGAAACTGTTATTCTCGGCGCCGGAAATTTGGGGTTTTTTTTTTCTTATTATTCCATTGTTCTATTTATTTTTCTCACCCCTGTTTTTTTTTTTCCTTTTGATTGAGGAACGACGAACTTTGCAAAAATTGGGGAGGATGGGAGGGAGGGAGGTCTTTTTGTTTTTTAACTGTTTTCATTTTCGTGCTTTTTGTTTGTGATGGATGGATTGGTGGTGGGACGGAGGAAGGACAGGATCGATGTGAAGGAAAGAGGGAACGGTGATTCTTTTACGTGCGTTTGTTGAAACGATTTGAGCTTGTAGGGTGGTTAGGGATTAAGGCTGGATGTTTGGTGGTGGGGGGGGGGGGAATGAGGGAACTTTTGATATGGGAAATGCCGAATGCCAATGGGAGGATTTTGAGAAAACAACAAATGCTTCTTCTTTTTGAGAAATTGTGTCTTTCTACTAACCCCCTTCTGTGTGCTTACTTTTTTGGTGAACCTTATTTTTTCTGATGATTCGAATTGAGCTTACTAGGTGGAAGGTGGAAGTGGTACTTTTTTGGACGATGTGATTTATTTTTCCCTCCATTTTATTTGGGGTGGATTTAATTTTGGTAGTTGGATATCTTTATTTTTTATTTGATATTATTTATTTGATGTGTGTATTTTTTTAGTGACGCGTTTTTTTGTTTTATAACTATTTGCAGAGATGATGAGAGGATGGTGAATGGGGTAGATGTAGATGGATTGGGGTAAGTGATCGAAGGAGAATTAATTGTTTGGGAAGGGCGACGGCAGGAAGGGCAGAGGGAAGAAGAGTGCTGGGGCTGGGGAATTTGCCGCGGTGCTGGATTGAGTGGATTGAAGTGGCCGTAAAATGAAAGAACGGTGAAATTGCAACTCTGCGTGCTGCTTGAGAGTATGGGGAGATTCATGAGGTTGAGAGGTTGTCGACACGCATAAAGTACCCTGATGTCCTGTGTATACCACCTATGTACAGTACGGCGCCAAAAGGATTCGTACAGGTCTGTGCTGAAATTGCAGTAAATGGGTGTCTTTTTGTGTGGTAGAAGCACAGACCTGTACGAATCCTTATGGCGCCGTACTGTACCTTCTTCTTGGCCGTTTATGAGGCTACTTAACCCCCCTTCCTTTTATTGGGGGACATGACGCAAGGGGGTAAGAGGGGAAGGCCGGGATGAGGGTGCGAGGTGAGGTGTGAGACCCAAACCACGAAAAGGACGGGCGAGGGGGGGGGGTTTATACTTTTTCAAACGGAAGGGAAGGGACGAACGAGGGGAATTAAGGTTTTTGGGGAATCGGGAAGGCGCTATGGACTGGTTGTGTCATTCGCGCCTTCCGTATGGCGCCTTCCGAATGAAGTCGTGTGAAGTCCTCCTGCCTGGGGAGCTCGGCGTCTACAGGCCTTTTACGTACCCGATGTGGAGTGTGAAGTTGGAGATTGACGTTGAAGCAATGTGTCATGTCGTCGATGGCGGGGTACACACCCATCCCCATCGAGGGGTTGCATCCCATCCCTCAATCCCCACATCTTACTCTCCCATCTATACATCCTAAAGCTCCCTCGAGCTATCAGATCAGAGGAGCTTGGACATCGTCGATCAACCGCAAGTACACGCATCTCTAACAGCCTTAGTATTAGTAGCCCACAGCTATAAAACCCCCCTCCCCGAGTAACTCCCCAGTACCTCTCCCTCACTAGCCTTGTACCGCCGCTGTAACGCAGAGTACATGGCCTACGGCCACTGCACTAGCCGCCGATGAGAGGTACAGCTGTATTGTACTGTACAGCGCCTGTACCTTTGCCGAAGACGGCGTGGGGGGTGTAAGCGCTGGGTGTGTACTGCACTGTACTGAACGTGTACGTACTTGCGTGGGAGTGAAGTACTGCGCTGTACTTGCGCTGGATGTGTATTTGTACCGTACGTATCTGCACTTCCCCGCGGGGCGGCGGGCGCGGCGCGAGGCGGCCAGGGACGAGGTGGTGATGGATGGCGGATGGGGCATCTTGTCTTGCCCGCCTGTCTGTCTTTACTAGTATGCCCTACTCTACTTTATTAGTCCTGGTACTCACTCCACAGGTCGTGCACACCACACCAAAGTCCCTCGTACCTCGTACCAGTCCCGTGCTTACCAGGTGCCGTGACATTACATTGACCACCCACCCATCCACCCACCCAGCACCCAACACCTCGTATCCGCTAACTAACCTAACAGCATGTGTGCAGCAAAGAAATGTCGGAATTTCGGGTAGCCGGTCGATGCCATTTTTAGGGCGAAAAACGACAGCGGGGGGGTGGCCGCTGGTTGGACGCTGAGGCTTGTCGAATGTCAAGATGTGGGGGGGTTTGGGGTTTGGGGTAAAGGAGGAAAGGGGAAGAGTCCTTCTTTAGTGTGGACGCGCTAGAGTGCTGTGTTGTGTTTAGTGAGGAAGGAGGGAGGGGATGGGGATATGGGGATCCTCATCTCATCTGCTTGTTTATCGTGTGGTACGGGGCACAATGTAAGTGGAAAGGGTTCAACGGTGAGGTAGGGGTAAAGAAAGAAGGGGAAAGTTGAAGTGTTACTCACGCGGATGGGGGGAGATGGGATGGGATTCTTTCGTAAGGCAGAATTGGGAAGAGGAGCGGGAGATGAGAGACGGGAGGAGGTAGACGGTACGCCTCGTGCCGGCTTATACGAAGGCGCATTTGCCCGTATCCAATACCTAATCCCCCCCCCAAGCCTCTTTCTCGTCACATCGCACCTTTCTTGGTATCGCGTCTCTAGGCAAATTAACTATTCTCGTGCTACTGTAAACTGCTGCAACTGCGACCCATCGTGCACGGATTACCCACTACCACAGTGCAGTGCAGTGCGCCTTCCTCTTTCACCTCCACCACCTCCACCTGCACCCCGAATCTCTCTCTTCTCCTCTCCTCTCCTCCTCTCCTCCTCTCCTCCTCTCCTTCTCCCATCCCACAACACCGACGACGACGATTAAATCTCCCCGGCATCGTCGCCCGCGTCTCTCGTTTTTAATATACTAATCTGCCAAAATACACTCGTTTTGTGGCTCGACACTCGTTAGCGCCTTGTCCGTTTTATACGCCTTAATTTTTGGATTTCAGAGAGAGAGAGAGAGAAGGATAAGGGATAAGAAGAGGGATTGAATTATAGTTGCCAAGCCCGACGACCAAGACACGAAAACGCGAACACTACATTTCATTTCGACGCAGGGATATTTCGCGTCTGAAAGCTGTTTGGGGGTTCAGATATATCTCAAGGGTCAAGGGACTCTGTTTGCTACTGGACGTGTCTGAGGGCGGGTTTTTGACGACGGATAAATTGGGCTGCTTCGGAATTCGATTTTGCGAAGGACGAAGCGACACTTTCTCGTACATATATATATACAACTAATCGCTGCGGAACTATACGGCATTCATCATGGTCCGCTCTTCACTACTCCTCGCTGCCTTCGCGGCCATCTCTACCGTGCACGCCGCGACGAAGTGCGATCTGGATAACCACTGCCCGAAATCCCAGCCTTGTTGCTCCCGTGAGTTTTATTACTTACTGCCCGGAATAAATTCGACCATGACTGACTGACCACCCACAGAATACGGCGACTGCGGCAAGGGCGCCTACTGCCTCGGCGGCTGCGACCCCCTCTCATCCTTCGGCCTCGACTCGTGCGTGCCGGCGCCGGTATGCCAGGACAAGACCTACACATTCAAGGACATGACGGGGATCACCTCGAAAACCAAGTATCTCGGCGACCCATCCAAGACGGACTGGGTCATGGATGGGGACGCTGTGCCGTATAAGAATTCGCTGCTGCTGACGATGGCGCCGAGTACGGTGGGCACGGTGCTCGCGACGTCGAGATATATGTGGTATGGGAATGTGAAGGCGAAGTTTAAGACGGGGAGGGGGAAGGGGGTGGTTACGGCGTTTATTCTGCTGTCGGATGTTAAGGATGAGATTGATTATGAGTATGTTGGTGTTGACCTCAAGACGGCGCAGACGAATTATTATTACCAGGGTATCACGAACTGTAAGTCTACCTTGGCACACCCCTCCGGGTTCAACCTCATCCTAACCTCCACCAGACAAAGAAGGAGGCAACATCTCCCTATCCGACACCTTCAACAACTACCACGAGTACGAGATCCGCTGGACGCCCGACTCCATCACTTGGCTCGTCGACGGCCAAGTCGGCCGCACCAAGCTCCGCAAGGACACCTGGAACTCCACCTCCAACCAATGGGCCTTCCCCCAGACCCCCGCGCGCGTGCAAATCTCCATCTGGCCCGGCGGTCTCGCCTCCAACGCCCAAGGCACCATCGACTGGGCCGGCGGCGTGATCGACTGGTCCGGCCCCGACATCCAAAACAACGGCTACTACTACGCCCAATTCGAGAGCGTGAGCATCTCGTGCTTCAACGCCAACCACGCCCCCGGCACAAACAAGGGTACCTCATACACTTACAACAACAAGGCGGGCACCAACAACACCGTCATCGACGGCGACAAGCCCACCGTCCTTAAATCCCTCCTCGGCACCGGCACGGACATGAACGCCAACTACGCCAACTCGGGGAGCAGCAGCGCTGATCCGTCCGCCAGCTCGGGCGTGGCGGTTATCCCGGGACTGAATGGCGCGGGGCCGGGGACGGATGGACATCCGGATGAGAATGGATCGGTGACTTCGCATGGGGATGGGTCGGGGACGGCGGTGGATGGGGCGGGTAGCACGTCGACGGGGTTTAGTCAGGGGTTGGAGGCGAATCCTAGTGAGGCTGTTAAGGGGAGGACGTGGAGTGTGGTGGCGGCGGTGGTGGCGGGGGGGGGGGTTTTGGGGATGGGGTTGCTGTGAGGAGAGAGAGTGTGTGAGTGTGAGAGTGAGAGATAGGGGGTGGGTGGTACATAGTATATATTTTTTTGTCGGGGGGAGGGTTCGAAAAATGAAGGGGGGGGGGGGGGGGGGTAATGACAGGTGCTTTAGTTGTGGGTTTTTTGAAGTATGCAATATGCATTTTTGTTTAACTGCGTTGCGTGTTTGGGATTGGAATGGGGATAGGATAGGGTAATATTAGTATCTTTTTTTTTTCTTCTGTGAGTATTGTTCTTGGTTCTTGTGCGTTGTATGTTGTGAGGGTTTCGAAGGGTGAATGGCCAAAAAAGGGGGGGGGGAAGAGGAGGACGACACGACAACTTTACCCTCAAAACTCCCTCGACGCCACGGCCAACGCATCATCAGTCTTCCCAATGGCCGAAGCGAAGCTCCTTAAACAGTCATAGAAGACTACCGATGTCTCCATCTCCACGAGCGAGCCGCGAACGGGAGGGGAAAACATACGTTGCTACAATTAGTTGGCATATTCCACTGATAGTGATTAGTTATGCCTGGATTCTGGCTACGATTCTAGCTATGATTCTGAACCATTGGAGGAAGAATATGCGCTCCGGACGGCAGAGACTCCCTGCTGTAGGTTGACAGGATGGATAACGTTGCGTTTTCAGAGTTGTTTAGCTAATAGGGTGATATTTACGGTTGGGGCTTCGGGTATTGGGGGGTTATTATCTTGATGGCAACGCTGAGTTCGTTGCATTGGGGTTGATGGAAGATAGAGATGTTGGTGATTTAGGTGGGGGGAAAGAGGGGTAGGGAGGGGTTGTTGGAATAATGTTTCGCTAGGTGATGTCTACTGCTGGTATATCTTCGGACGACATGGTTTATTGAAAGTTTGACTGCTTTATCAGTACTTCTAATGCTGTGGGCATTTATCTTATCAACGGGACGTGAGGTTGTAGGTGGGGTCCTCCCAAAGCCGGCGGAGCCGACTTTCCGGGTTTTATCAGGCTTCGGCTCATGATAATACTACATAAATCAAAGTGATAGTTATGCTATAACACTTGCATATATTCCGGTCTAGAGCTATTGGTTCTTAATCACGGCCTTTGGGGCAGTTTGGGCAGCTCGGACGGCTTAGATGACGTACAGAGTAATAAACCAAGTTAGTAAAGTTGAAGATCCTCCTACTAGCACTACAATAGCTACTGTCATGAGCTTAAAGCTTCACTTGAGATTGCAACGTTGTAGGTGGGAAGAGTAATGGATGCAACGTAAACTGTTAGATTATACCTTTTATAGTAAGAGAGAGAGTTAAAGGAAAGTCTAGATTATTCACGGAGCGGGGTAGTGATCTGGCCACCGTCCCACAGGAACACCCGTCAACAGACAGATGCGGGGTTGTAAACTTGATCTCCCTACTTTTAGTATATATAGCATGCCTCTAATGATGTTTTATACCGACACTCCAAGCCTTCAACATCACCATGGTCCATCTCCATAGAATCACGTGCCTCCGGGCTCTCCTCGTTGGCCTCCTCACTCTTGGGCCGGCTCATGCTGCAAATGCCGGCCGAGCCGACAGGGGTAACCGCTGGCAAGCTCTCCCCGCAATATGGCCCCCACCACAACAAATATCAGCGTCCGGGTCGAACATCGCGCTCAACGGTCCCGTAACAATCGTGACCGGAAATGCCACGGACTCTGCCACAATTGACGCAGTCAAGGCGGCCGTGGTTTCTGCTGGTGGGAAACCCGTCCTCTCGTCCAAACCGTCGAAACATGGCACGCAAATCTTCATTGGAGTCGAGGCGGAAGATGGGACTGTTACCGCTATTGCCAAAGCGCTCACGGGCAACTCTGCGAATGGCCTCGTCGCCGATGGCTACGTCCTCGCATCGGGCAATTATAACCGCCAGCCGACAATTGTCCTGAATGGCGTAGACGCGCGCGGCGCTTTCTACGCGTCACAGACGCTGCGTCAACTTGTTACCGGTCACTCTGTGCCAGGTGTCAAAGTGCGCGATTGGCCGCTCATGTCTATCCGTGGTTCGATCGAGGGGTTCTACGGCCTTCCCTGGTCCCACCAGGCGCGTCTGGATCAGTTCGTCTTCTACGGAAAGCACAAGATGAACACCTACATCTACACGCCCAAAGACGACCCCCTCCTCCGCGCTAATTGGCGCACCCTTTACACCGGCGACGCCCTGTCCCAGCTCCAGGAGCTTATTGAGACCGCCAACTCTAACCATGTCGATTTCACGTTTGCGCTTTCGCCCGGCTGGGATGTGTGTTACTCGTCCGACGTTGACTTGAACGTGACTACCACCAAGCTTGATCAGATTCGCGAGCTGGGTGTTAGCAGCTTCTACATTGCTCTCGATGACATTCCTCTGGAGTTCCACTGCGACGCAGACAAGCAGAAGTGGAACGACACGGGTAACTGGCACTGGATTGCCGACGCCCAGGCCTTTTATCTCAACCGTCTCCAGAAAGAGTACATCGAGCCAAACAATCTCAACGACCTTCAAACCGTCCCAACCAACTACGCAGGAAGCGCACCCGACCCCTACAAGGGCGAGTTCGGCACCATGCTAGACAAGAAGATCCGCGTCCAATGGACCGGCGAAGGCGTCTTCAGCGACCAAATCACCGTCGCCAGCGTCGTCCGAGCAAGCTCCACCTACGTCACCTCCAACCTCTACATCTGGGACAACTTCCCCGTCAACGACGGCAGACGGAACCGCCTCTTCCTCAACCCGCTCATCGGCCGCGACCCAGAGCTGTACAAGAACATCATCGGCTTCACCTCGAACCCCATGGAAGAGGCCTATGCCTCCATGCCCGCCCTCGCTAACTACGCTGATTACACGTGGAATGGCCCCGCCTACGACGCCGACGCTTCTATGACCGCGATCCTCCAGGAGCTCGCGGGCAGCAGCAGAGGTGTCCATGACGCACTCCTCGCGTTCGCGGACCTTAACCAGAACTGGCCATACCGCGCCGCAATCGTTAATGCGCCCCAGCTTAATAAGGATATTGCGGCTTTCTGGACCGCGCGCAAGGCTTTGTCGAAGCATGGGAATGGAAAGAAGGACGCGCTGCGCAGCCGCCTCGCGCTTCTTACTACGCTCCCCGATGTTCTGCCGCGTATGGCTATGAAGGGGTTTGCGGCGGATGTGGCGCCTTGGTCGATGGTGGCGATGCAGTGGGCGATGGCTTGTCAGCATTTGATTGCTATGCTTGATGCGCTTGATAAGGGGGATAAGGGGAAGGCTAGCAGGGAGTTTGATGCCGCGCAGACCTGGGTTAATAAGACGTTGGCTAAGACTGTTAATGATAGCAGCGATAATGGGACATTTATCCCTAACTCGATTACCCCGATTACTGGGGATGGCGCGTTTGATACGTTTTTGGCAAATTCTACGGCTATTTTTAAGGCTCAGTAGATGGGAATACGAGTTTCGAGTAGTTGGATAGATATAAATAATATAAACATGATTAACGAATGCAAAGATTAACATGAAGAACTGTTGTATAAACAAAGCTAGCTGGTTATGTTTAACAATATTTATACAACTTCCGTAGTATTCTTGTTTATTTTATCTCGCTTTGACACCACCCAACCATCATCTCTGCCCCTAAACACATTTCCAACTCTTCGGATGTTTATACCTCTTCGGGTCCACACAAACATTCCTCAACAGATACCTACAATGCTCTCTCACGAAATCCACTCCTAGCGCCACCGTATCCTATACATTAGCCCCTATATCAGCAGAACCGCACGCACCCGGCAACTTACATTCACAAACCCCACCCCCCTAACCGTCTCCGGCGCCACCCCCTTCTCAACCCACTCCACCAGCGCCATCAAGACATTCGATCTAGCCCCGCCCTTTCCCCCCAACGCACCAAGCGCAGTCTGTCCAATATGCCACGCCCCAGGTCCCCCAGAGCAATGGCTCATGCCGCCGATGCGGAAATAGCTGAAGAATTCGTCGATGGATGAGGAATCGAGGTCCATCGTGCGCGAGACGTGGTCGTAGTGTCGCGCTGTGTTGGGGGAGGTCACGGTCGAGTCTTGTTGGCCGTGGTAGATGAGGGCTTTGCCGCCGTGGGCGCGGAAGGCGGAGAGGTCGCCTGGGAGGAGGGGTTAGTCTGAATTGGGAGATGGTAGATGGGAAGGGCGAGCAGATGTACCTTTGAAGGACTCGATGTTGGCCAGATTGAGGGCGATGGAGTAGGTGGCGCCTTTGATGTTGAAGCTAGAGGGGTTCCAGGTGATATTTTCGTATCTAGACATAAGAGTTGGTTAGTGATATTTTCTTATTTAATTCATGAAAATTAGGTGGTTCCTGTACTAACACAACGTATTTAAACCAATCCTACCACTAGTTAGTTTCTGTTTGTTATCATGGAGATGTCGATATTACTAACCCCTATGTATTTTGAAGGCATTCCTTGATTATAATGTTAGTGTCGTACGATTATCATATAACTTACATGGATCTCCTACCTGAGAATTGATCAGACACAGACGTCAACTCTGCACCCGGTTGCAAGCGCGGGAATATTAATGGTCGATCCTCTGCAATATAATCCGAAAACACATTCCGGGCAATCTGCGCTTGATTCGGAGTCAAGCAATTAGTTGACTTCCCCGGTTTACGCAGCAGTGTCTCTGGTCTCGGATCTACGAGCTCGTGGTCAATTCCGTAGAAACGCGAAAGATATAGAGATGGGGATATTTACTGCATAGGCTCGGATCTTCTATGATGCCATCCACGACTCCATCAAGCCCATCGCATTGTCGCAAGACCTCGATTTGGATAGTATTCCAGAGCGCAGCCGAGATAAAATCCGACGAGTTCACAGTGCCAATAATGCCGAAGAAGTGTCCGTTCTTAAAACCAGTTATTTTCGTGTAATTTGCGAATACTAGAAGCAACTGACCACGCAACTAGACGATTACGGTCAATTGCCGGTGCGCCGGCTAAAATGCCGTCGAACGTCTCGGGAAAATCCTGTGCGGATTCTAAGCCTTGTCAGCCACCGGTTGAGCAGCCTAGGTAGTAGCTTTTTGTGTGCGCGCGTTTATAGAAGATCTGTGTCAGCGCTTTTCCAACTGTGACGCCGGTTTGAAGCCTTGAGTACTGCGGTTAGTAGAGTGAGTGCGGGAAGAGTTGCAGATGGGATGTCTTACGAGCGGTAGGAGAAGTCGATTAGAACGTCTTCGTTGTGGTAAAATGACAAGCCACTGCTAACGGTGAGTACTACATATAAAGGTTATATCTTAGAATTTACCTAGTTCCGTTATGACCATTGTTGGCTCCTGTATCTTGATCAGCATGAAATTACTCTGTAAATATATCTCAGCTATCTTTACATACCAACAGCTGCAAATCCCAAACCGGAAGTATATCCTAGATCCTCATATTGGATGCAGCCGGATTGGCCACCGTTTCCGGTGCTTAAAAACCGACCTGGTATTAATAAGAACACCGAATCATAACATGTAGGTAGTCAACCATACCTGTCCAGGTAGAAGGCAGCCATGCTTCTAAAGTAATTCCTGACCGATTTGATGTCGACACATACATGGCCACTCGGCAGATATCAGAGTCTGGTTCGGGCGATTGCAGGTCACCACTAAGTTATATCTCAGCAGCTACTAGCAGCTAATCGTATGATTGCAGGCCGTGAGTACACATACAGTTTTTATCTTGCTGAAATTTGAGGACAGTCCCAGCTGGCACGCTAGTTGCGTTAACCGTCGTACAATGGAAAATGCCAGAACAAAACTTACAAATGCGCAAAATTAACTGTCACATTTGGCAGTTTTAAAGAGGTAGCTAGACTCGTACATGCACTTGAAAATGCAGCCGTCGAACCATGTGCTATCTCGCTTGACGATGCTGCGGACAGGAGCGGCTCGAGGAGGAACTGGAGTAGTGCCTGGAAAAACATGTTGCTAAATCAATGGCTTGTCTAAGAAACTTCTAGAGAATACTAAGAAAAAGAAATCAGCCCGAAAGCGTCTCAACCTACTTCTTATAAATAAATATGTAAATTTTGGTAGTAATAGACCGTTATAGTTGTTAAATATCTATAACGTATTTCCCAATCGAACCGTGCACCCAGTCGAACCATGCACCCAGTCGAACCGTGCAAAATAACCACCAAAACGCGTCTTCCTTCCATACGATTAATATGTCTCCAACACAAGCTTATTCTTCTAATCAAGAAGGTAGGATTTTTTTAGCTATACAAGCAATTAAATTATATCAATTTCGAAGCGTACGAGCTGCTGCAATAGCATACGATATACCTCCTTAAACCCTTCGTGATAGGATAAAAGGAACAGCTCCCTAATGCGACACACCCTCAAATACTCAAAGGCTTACTTTTCAAGAAGAGGAAGCTGTCGTACAATATATTCTCGACCTTGATTCGCGTGGATTCCCACCTCGGCTAGCTGCTGTACAAGAAATGGCGGACCTACTCCTTGCTAAACGCGACGCGTCACCTGTAGGTAAGAATTAGACCTCAAACTTTATCACGCGTCGTACAGAGATTAAAACAAAGTTTAGACGAAAATATAACTATAAAAGAGCTCTTTGTAAAGATCTAGTGATTATTAGAGACTAGTTTAAGCTTGTACGAAATACAGTCACAAAATACGGAATTCAAGAGGAGGATATATACAACTTTAATGAAGCTAGGTTCTTAATGGGAATGATTGCTACTGCTAAAGTAGTCACTAGCTTAGAGTCAAGGAATCTCTGAAAGCTACACAGCTAGGAAATTGAGAATGGGTGTTAATTATATAAGGAATCAACTCGTACGGGTGGTTAATTCCTCCATTCATTATTTTCAAAGGAGCAACCCACTTCTTGTTATGGTATAACGACGACGTACAACTCCTACGCGATTAGGTGATTACATTAAGTGAAAACGGGTAGACTACAAATATAATTAGTTTTGAGTGGATTTAGCATTTTAAGAAACATACTTAGAGTCGTACAAAAGGAGTATATCGTCTCTTAATTCTTAATGGCCACAATTTACATATTTCAGTCGAATTCTAATAGTATTATCAAGAGCACCTAATTATTACCCTCTGTATGCCACCACATTCATTGCACCTCCTCTAGCCTCTTGTTGTTAGGTGTTTTAGCCCACTAAAGTCCCTTACAGAAAGCAGGTTAAGGGTCTCGTACAACTCCGTATTTACTATATTACAAAGCTTAAGTTCCTCTCTGCCTTTAAAGAAGCGTATAAAGCTGCATGTACAGAGCAGAATATTAAGAGTGGCTTTCGAGCAACAGGTAATTATAATAATCTTTATAGTAAACACTACTAACTTAGTTATAGGGTTAGTTCCGTACGATCTAAATACTGTCCTTTCGCACCTTAATCTCTAACTAAAAACACTAACCCCACCACCTGTTAAAAAGGAGACTTAGACCTCAAAGACACCCTAGAATGCAACTGAAGTTGAATTCCAAACAACACACCTTAAGAATCAAATCGTTCGACATTAGAATAGCTCTCTAAGTTTAATAAATGAGGCATTTGACTAGCTTGCTAAAGGAGCTCAAATAATGGCCTATTCATTTATACTCCTTAAAGCTAAAGTCAAGGCGCTATAGCAGGCGAATGCGCTCAAAAAGCAAAGGGTAAACAAGCGAAGGAAGCGTATTCAATTAGGTAGAAGCTTAACAATTGAGGAAGGTGATGAGCTCGTACAGAGTACTCAAACTCAGGAGGAGGAGGGTGGTGATGCCACACAGGGTCAGCGCACGAAAGGGAAACCACGACGATGTGGCACATGTAATCAAGTTGGACATAATGCTCGTACGTGCAAAGAGGTATTAGATTCAATTACTGTAGATAGCTAGAGTGTTTTAAAGGGTTGTTATTATAATATACCTACGAAGTTGTATTTTGGTGGTTATTTTGCACGGTTCGACTGGGTGCACGGTTCGATTGGGAAATACGTTAGCTGTTTTCATACTCGACGTTGCTTCGGCTGAATACAGTAGAGCGAAAAGTTGGCACGACGATTAGTTGTTTTCATACATAAACCGGAACTCTGATGTCCGAGCCATTAACTAATGATGTTGCTTCGGCTGAATATAGTAAGGGACATGAAAGATGCGGGGAAGTGTAGGGTTGTCAAATAGGTTATTTTCTTAAGTTTTGCGAGTGGGACCAGCGGGCCCCAGCTTAGGCTGGCCGGGGAATCCTGGCCAAAAGTTCCCTTTTCTCACGGGTCGCGATCACTTGAAAATGAGAGCGATAAATTCAGCAGAATAGAGAGGAGAGTAGGTACCTAACTGACTATATAAATTTGTACCAAATGCCTAGTACTCGGTGTGCATGCCATTTACAGCAATTACAGCTGCCATGCGTATCGGCATGAGTCAATGAGAGCGTTAAGCTCCGCTTGCTCAATTTACTCCCTCAACCCCAATCCCTCACACTCACTACCCCTCCCTACCTAGCAAACACCTTCACCCACCCCCCAATAATCCCCGCCAGCTCCTCCGGCCTACTCGCCCACGGACTATGCCCCGCTTCCACCTCCGTCACCAGCCACTTCACGCCGCTCTTACTGATGAACAGATCCTGCACGAAAGTCGGCAGCGCCGCATCTGCGAGGCACTTCAGAAACGCGACTTTCCCTGCAAACGCTGGTTCCGCCCACGCCGGCGCTGGCGCCGCCGAGTCAAACGCCGCCAACGAGTGCGGGAGAAGCGACGCCTCGAGTGTGGCTGCTAGAGAGGGTGGTACGTCGGCGTAAAGAACGGGACCTGCGGGAGAGACCTCGCAGAGGCCAGGGGAGGGCTATAGAAGGGTCAGGGGTCTGAAGGGGTGAGGGTGGTAGTTTACTCATAGGAAAAGAGTAGTTGACAGTAAGGAAGGGAGTAATGCAAAGAAATAAGAATGCATTTTGAAGAAGCACATACCTGATTCTGCTGCACGTATGGCGCGTGCTGGCCGCCAAGGAACTCGACTAGGCTCACTCCTTCAGGGACCACAAAGCTGGCCAGATAGATGAGACCCAGCACGCCGCCCTTCTCATTGCGCGCTGCACGATCTGTCTTCGCTAGACCAGCAGCTGCACCACCAGCTGGAATCCCGCCGTACGAGTGGCACACCACGACGACGTCCTTGCCCTCCTCGATGAGGGGGAGCAGCTGTGCTCTCAAGGCCAGGGCATCGGCGGTGCAGGTTGCGTCGGTGGCGGGGGAGACAGGGTTGAGCGAGGGAAGGGAGGCGAGGTGGATGGGAAATCCGGCTGCGGTCAGTTGGGCGGAGAGGGGGGCGAAGCAGGAGTTTGAATGCCAGGCTCCGGGGACGAGGAAGAGGGTGGGTTTTGGGCTGGACATTGCTGGTTTTGATGTGAATTAGGACGAGAATGTGATTGTTTTTTCAGGAGGGCGTGATGGGATGTTTTTAACTGCGGGAGAGAGTAATCATTGCGGCTGAGAACTTTTGTAGGATCATACTTTGCGGGATGAGTAAGCCCTACAAAATAGGGCTTACTTTATAGGTCTAATTATCAGCAAGCGTACTGTAGGATTGGCAGAATCCAGCGTTGAAGGGGACCTAGGGTGCATATGAGCTGATTCTATTCCACGTCTGTATACGTCAGCTGTCATCACGAATGTTCTCTGCCAATGCTAATGTCTCGTCGTTGAAACAGTCCTATTAAATGGCCCCGAGTAACTCTACCGCCTCACTTTGAGACAACGCTCTGGTCTTCAATGTCATGGTGGACAAGGTTGCGGATTTTCATATCAGCACTTGTGACAATCATAAAACCCTCTTCACCTCAAGAGCTACACGGACGCGTCGTCTTCCAGAAGACGCGAAAATCGTCCGAGCTCCTGCCTTACTGGGTTAAGATGAGTGCTTGACTAATGGAGAGATGCGGACGCTAGTTCCAGTGGAGACGTGATGATGGCTTGGGTGGGGGGGGTTGCGGGGAGGGATTGTGAATGGACTGGAAGTTGAGATTGATTTATGGACAATGGGTGTGAGTTGGTCGTTGGTTCTCCACCTGAATCCTACGGCCCTGTCATCTCGATCCCTTCCGTCGTCTTTCCTGCCCGCTTCTGGTCGCACTAAACGAGACAACCACAAACATCATTACTTTACTTTCACACGTCCGCCTGCTCACCGTATCTCTGAGCTCCTTACATCAAACGACTTTTAAAAAGCATGACAATGGCAGGGCCCGAGATGGGCGAGGAGGAGGCGCTGTGCTGGTTACCTCCGGGATGGACGGAGGAGAAATATGCGAGTGCGACGGATGAAGATTGGGAGACTTTGTCGGATGATGTAAGTTGGTGGATTTTATACTTGAATTTGGAGCTTCGTACCGATTTTATGGATTTTATGGCGGTGAAAGTCTCTTTGCAGATATCTCCTGTCGACGTTATTCATCACGTGTCTTTCAATATCCAAATTCATCCTCTTCATCGCAGTGCTTTTATTCCCTACCCTTTTTCTTATAGCTCGCCGTTATACCGCTGCGTGGGAAACACAAGAACTGCCCAACTGACATACCCCAGCTCCTTGAGCTAAACATGCAGCGTATGGCGGCACAGGCACACCTAAACTTTGAAGCCACAAAAGCACGTATCCGAGCGGAAGACGCAGCGAACGGCCGGGCTCCTCGAGATATGCTCTACGAGACAGAAACAGAACACCCCCTAGTGCAAGTCATTGAGGAAGCAGGGTACAATGATTTTGGCTTTCTCCTCTTCCGCACCGATTTCTCCGATGATGCCCGCTGGGAGCGCTTCGTCGTGGAATGGGACGTGTTGTTGGATAAGCGGCTTGACGAGGCGGGGTTGGAGACGGGGTTGCAGAGGATCGCGGAGAAGGTGTTTACGAAGATGGTGGATGATGATTGTATGAGTGGGAGGGGGCTGATAATGTTGCTCTGTATGTTCTCCTTCCCTCCCCCCCCTCAACCAATTTTGCTGCAATTACGCTCCATTTTCTAGAGGGATGACGATGGCTTGAGTAAATTACTTTGCTAACACGACGCACGTAGTGTCTTTAGAATGGGTTTCAAAGAAGACGACGAGATCGAGCTAGGCCTGGGCACAAAGATGTGTCTAATGGCCGATGCCGAATGTATCACATCCGTTCTTGAATCCGGAGCTAGTGGCACCCCACCATTCATCAAAGCCGTCGACGTCTCCCTCCCTCGTGGCGGCTATAATGACTATAACGGAACCTTTAAGGTTGCTATTGATAGCCTGATCCCGGGGTTTTGGTTTGCGTTGAGAGAAGCAGAGAGTGCAGCGGAGTTGTCGCTGTTTGAGGGCAGTATCTGGGGAGGGCCTGTTGAGTGGGAGGTCTTGGAAACGTTATTGGGGTAGGGACTGAAGCCCAGAGAAGGTTATGGGGCGCAATGAGGTCATTTTTGGCGAGGTAGAACGAGCTGTGCTTAATGTGTGGGGCGGTTGATGGGAAGATGTGGACGCCGGTATGAGGATAGATGCGGTGCTGGCTTGGGTCGGGGCAGTTATGGAGTGAGATTGGAGATGGGCTGGCGCTGGGTATGGAGTTTAAGAGACATGAGGACCTGGAATTTGATGCATGGTTCATAGCCGATGAATTATGATAAATGAAGATGAATTGAGTGAAAATATAAACTCGTGGCTCCCTAATAATCGGGCTTGCTACTTCTTACAGCCTATCTGCTCCATTCCCTCATCGTAACCAACAGTAGTCTCCGTTATTTCTGACAGTGTCCCTAAGTATCCTTCGCACGTCCTATTCCATTCGCTGTTTATGAAGTCAAGATCATATCTCTCCTGTAGAAGGCAGCCAGTTCTATCCCAGCAGGTCAGTCCCTGTACCTTATCACAGACATCTGCACGTCTATCGCTTTCAATACCTGTGCATTTTGCAATATAATATTTCGCTGTATTAATGAAGTAGGTAAAGATCTCCGATAATGCACGGCGGACAGTTAGACACCTGTCTCACACCGACCAGAGGCTCGGATGACATTGCCACCAATACCACAAAAGTTGCATACCCTCAAACCCCAACTTACATTATCGTGAACTCAATAAGACAGCGCAAGTGTTTTCATTCAGCTACAGCATCCAGTATGAGTTGTGGTTTACGGTATCCGGTATGTTGCAAATGGTGTTGTGCCTGTGAGCATACCATGGCGGGCGCAGCCGCCCTTCCCCATATTCTGAGATGCGACCACCTCGATCACCTCGATCACCTCGATCACCTCGGCCACCTAAAAAGTGGGTCCGTTTTTTACGTCGCGCTCCACCACGACATTGGTATTGCGGCTCTCAGAAGAACCCTTGCCTGAACAGGGTCCTTGGTAGAATTAGGTAAAAAGTCTAAAAATGAAGCGGGAATAGCATAAGATACTTTATGGTCAGTAATTGACCCAGTTGTATGAGCGTTTGAGAGAATAGGCACCCGCCAAGCTCAAAGGATTAGCTGCCTCTTTCGGTCTTCTGATCCCAATATTCCAAGAGTTTCCCACCCTACAAACGGGCCCCAACGCCCAGCCTTGCCCAGCCTAAAACGAACGCTAACTTCCCCATACCCAACCACTGTAGCATCTTGAAATTAATATATTTAGGTTAACTCTGTTACCTATCGATGGACGCAACGGGATAAAGGTGGGGTGATCCCCCTCAAACTTTGTGAGACTTTAGATAGCATATCACGTCAGAGCGGTCGATCTTCAAGGACGGCTTACAGCTTTGGAAAGATGAGGCTCCCCGGCTTTCTCGTCAACGTGTCAATCGTGACCCTCGCAGCGGCGCTCACTCCCTATGGTGTGTGCCCCTTGGTTACCCCATTTCCATATTCCGCCACTAAATTATGGATACGCAGATTCGAAGGATTGTGGTTATGCTCGAAGCGTACATTGTGGTTATGCTCGAAGCGTACAGTACAATGAACTTACACACGAGGACGTCTTTGTCCGCTGTGCAGAATCCACCTACAAGTGCAATAGCACGATACACGGTGGTGAATGGTTCAAAATCAATAGCACAAATGAAGTTGTTCCCGCCGATTGCGAAAGAGACTTATCTAGCTTACAGACCTCAACCGCCTTCAGTGGGCCGCTCGCGATGCCTGGCTTAACCGAACTAAGTTCGATTAGTATCCAGGGTGGCTGGGTCCGAGACATATCGACCGACCAATATACAATAGAACCCACCAGAATTACCACCATTAATCTACCAGATCTTGTTAATATCACCAGGTGGGGGTTCGTGATCGACAATACAGATTCGATCTCAAGCTTGAGCGTACCGAAGCTCAAACATATCGCGAGCATCCTACAACTCAACTTTACAGGAGGGCCAGCTCTGAATTTGTCTTTTCCGAGTCTGATCGATGTCGGTAACGGCATCGAACTTCATGGCGAAATCGACGCGTGAGTTCCATCTATACCTCCCTCGCTATCGAGCAAATGATACTAATCCGATATTCCAGTCTTGATATCCCCGCTCTAAACAGTACGGGGTTTGCGGTTACTATCAGGGCGTGAGTGCCATCTCTACCCCTCGCGAGCGGATGATACTAATCCGACATTCCAGTTCTGATCCCCCGGATATGAACAGAACGGCCTATTCAATTAGTGTCAACTCGACTGGAAATCTTGATTGCAATGCTTTTGCAGCCAGCGTTGTGAACTCGACTGGCTACGATAGTCTTGGTGTAACGTGTAATTCAAAGAAGGGAAACGTCACCCTCAAGCAAGTGAAGCCGCCCGAAGACACTAGTGCTGCATCCAAGATTCGCGGGGACTTCCTAGGTTCGGTTGCTCTTCTAGCATTTATGTTTGCGCTGTAGCGAAGACAAAATCCCAACAGGTAAAAGCGGAAAAAAGGACCAAAGAACATACAACAGTGTAATTTTCTATATTGTTATACTATGTGTGTCCACATTTTACAATCTTATCCATCCCTACTCGTTCCACCCCTTAATTAAAAAGACCCCTTATGTCTATACCTGATATGCTTTAGGAGCCTTTGGTAGTCCCGTTGAGCTCATTGCATCATATATTTCCTTGTCCGCACCCTTCTCAAGGGGCAGTAGCGAAGACCGCACAGTAGCATGCTCCAGAATACCACGAGCAATTAGTGAGTGCTTTAATGCTACAGTGCCCTCCATGTGCGAACCACGGTGGTAGACAGCTCTGGTTAACGGTAAAAGGCGGTCGTGGACTTTGCGGGCCTTCTTGTAATCTTTCGCTTTGCCAGCCGCAAGCATCTCAAGCAGGGGCTCAGGGGCAATAGTGCCGTAGCCAACGAGGAAACCATCCACGTCAAAGGCAGTATGGAGGAGATATTCGTCGTGGCAAGAGAGGATCTGCAGCTCCGGACGCTCCCGACGGATGATAGGGATCTCGACGTCCCAGCGGCGCATGTTGCGGACACCGTTCTTCATGGCAAACACACCTGGCTGTGCACTGATATCGAGCATGGTCTGAAGACTATAAGTTGCCTTCGTGACGTCTGGATATTGGAATAGAATCAAAGGGAGGCCGCTCTCCTCGTAAACGACCTTATAGCGATCCTGTGGTGCGCCTTCCTGGTAACCGAAGCGTAGCCAGCCATGGGATGGGTAGAGGAGACCAGCTGCGGCGCCGGCGGCTTTGGCACGCTGAGCCTCAAGAGCCGCTACCTTGGTTCCCTCGGCTGTGATTCCCGCAATGACGGGAACACGGCCATTTGTCGACTTGACAAAGGCGCGAATGACATCAGCTTGCTCATCTTGAGTTAAAAAGGTGCCTTCGCCGGCGTGGCCAAGGACAACCAAGCCCTTGACGCCCTCAATGCTGCCTAGCCAGGAGCCGATGCGCTGGATGGCGGGGTAGTCGATGTCTCCATTGGGCGTGAATGGAGTAACTGGAGCAGGGGTGAGACCACGAAGATCCAAAGCTGTAGTAGATGCTGAACCCATGTTTATCGTCGTCGTTTTGACGGTAGGTGATGATGCGTATTAGACGATTGGAGAAGACGTCTATGTCGTTAATTTCGATTCTTGCTCAGTTGATGTAGATGATAGATGTGAGTTAATGGAATAAGATGAGTCCAGCATCGGCGCGCGATATGTCCTTATATAAAGATATTGTACTGTACAATCCAGCTATGGTGGTTCGAGATGAGTGGGGCGAGCATCTTTCATAGCGTGTCACAGACAATATTAACTGATGATTCTGGTGAATGTGTGAGCCTTCGGACGACTGCCGTCCATCGAACGGACAAATAAAACAGCGACATGATACTTTCTTGTTATCATATTACTCGGCCGGCCGGACAAAGACATGTGCGGGCGCTCACTAAACCTCTTCGAAACTACAAGTGGCACCCGGACAAACGTTTGTGCTAGCCGCCGCTTCAACACGGCATCTATCCGAGCAACTCTGGTATTCTCACTCTGCCCCATTATTTCCCCAACTTCTCCAGGTTCGGAGTCTGGGGATTTACGGGGTACTCACAACAAGCAGGGAGGTAAGACGCCCAAGCTGGCTGTGTACAAGAAGTAGAGATGCCCTCTTAAGAGTCACCCCTTTCTCTTTAGTATTTCTAAAGTTTCTAGGCAGAAATTTACTCTACCTTGCTCAATTGGCATCGATTCACTCAAACATTTCTTACAATTTAGAAGATCTTCGCTGATATGTCAGTTAAGGCGGAGAAGGAAGCTGCAATTGCAACGCACATGGAGGAAACTGCCATGAACAACGATGAGAAAAACAAACAAAGTGATTATTCTGGAGCCGTCCAGAAGACGGACGCTGCAGAGATTGTCCTTGTTCGCAAGCTGGACATGCGAATCATGCCTGCTCTATTCTGCATGTACTTTTTGTAAGTTCATCACAAACTAATGACATTCCTAAATACAGGAAGCTAATGCATTCTAACTAGGAACAAACTTGATCAAAATGCTCTTGCCAATGCGAAGTTGAATACCCTCGAAAAAGATCTCAAGTTACATGGCACACAGTACAATACTGCCATTAGTATTCTCTATGTTGGCTACCTGTTCATGCAAATCCCTTCCAACATGTTATTGTCATCCCGCAAAGTTCGACCATCAGTGTATATGGGCGTCTGCATGATGGTCTGGGCAGCAGTCGCAGCAGCCACTGCGGGAGTTCAAAATTACACTGGCCTTGTTCTTGTTCGTTTCTTCCTTGGTAAGTTATTCTCGCAATGTTTTTTGTTGCTTTGATGCCACTTCTAGGCCGTAGGACTAACATAGCATATAGGTGCCGTTGAAGCTCCCTTCTACCCCGGAGCTCTTTACATACTTTCCCTCTTTTACACCCGCAAAGAGATCGCCACCCGCGTTTCTATACTCTATGCTGGAAATATTGTCGCCGTCGCCTTCGCAGGCCTTATTGCCGCAGCAACGTTCAGCACTCTTGATGGCGCCCATGGTCTTGCTGGATGGCGGTGGCTCTTTATTGTCGAGGGCGCCGTAACCTTCGGTGTCGCTTTTTTTACAATATACATGCTTCCGGACTACCCGAATAATACTCGATGGTTGACAGTCGAAGAGCGCGAGCTTGCCGAAAGCAGAATTTGCAAGGATACCGCCGGGTTGGAGGAGAGCAAGGGAGTCCGCGCGGGCTTTCTCGAGGCGATTCGAGACCCGAGGATTTATCTTTTTGCCTTCATGCAGAATATGCATCTCAGCGCTACATCCTTCAACCAGTTCTTTCCGTCGGTTGTCAAGGCTCTCAAATATGACCCCATCATCACCCTGCTCCTCACGTCCCCACCCACTATTTTTGCTGGGGCGTTTGGAATTTTCGTCGGCTGGTCGTCTGGTCGCTACAATGAGCGCACCTGGCACATCACCATTTCCATGGGGGTTGCCATGGTTGGTTTCATCATAAGCTGTGTTACACTCAACGTGGCGGCACGCTATATCTCATGTTTTCTCTTCGCTTCGGGCGTGTATAGTGTCAACTCTATTATCTTAGGCTGGGTCTCTGCGACTCTAGGCCAGACACCCGAGAAGAAAGCTGTGTCACTATCTTTGGTGAACGTGGTGTCAATGGCATCCTTCATATACACACCTTACCTGTATCCTAATAGCGATGCGCCAAAATACGTCACCGCCATGACGAGCAATGCGTGCTTCTCATTTATGACAATCGCCGCGGCTTGGGGCATGAAGATCTGGCTTGGGCGCATTAATAAGAGGCTTAAGGAACAGGATCCATATAGCACCATCTTTTACGCCTACTAAGTTGTACTAAGACGGCTTGCGGAGTCAAGAGTATATATATAATTTGTTTCAATCTATGCAACTTAATCTTGACATGCGTAGCCACCCATGGTGTCTAAAGTTATCTACTTGAGTTATTACTCACTCCATAACGCCACATAGCCCTACCCCATCCATTTAAATTACCCATTCTCTTACCAAAGCAGCTAATTCATTTCGCTATACATTGTGCTTAAGTATTATCACCCAGGCCTCTCCACTGATCGCCATTAAGCCAAAACGGGGTATCTAGCCCGTAAAATAGCTCTACTCCGTCCTGATTTGGCATTTGTAGATCCAGTCCCAACTCCCCTCCCATCCTATACACATATCCATTCCCCTCGGCGTCTCTAAAACTCGGCATAAGATCCGAGAGCTCTGAGAACATCCGGTTATGGGAGTTCATGGGAGACTGCGGCACGCCAGAAAAGTTCGCCGACGACAATCGTTTTGTGGACGGTGGCTCTGGATTCTCTTGGATGCTCGACATATTTTGGTTGCTCTCGATATCGTGACGTGGAGGGAGCATGTCATGATTACCACGGGAAAGGTGGGATCCAGCGCCAGAGGTTTCCGGATTCTGCAATCTGGTTGAGTTGCTGGTGCCAACGTTAAAGTTGTTGCCGCTATTAGATTGAGGGGGAATGAAGCCCGAGGGTGTGCGGAGGAGATTTCCGCTCTGATCATTTTTAGACGAGTGGCTGCTGCGAGTATACGTTTGTTTCGAGTGTATTGTCTGGTCAATAAGTTGTGCGCGCAAGTCTCGGATTGCTACAGCGCATGCATTAGGCCATATGCTTCCTCGTAGTGCAAGGTGTTCTAGAACCTCCAGGGCCCTGTCTACGAGTCTATATATAGTTAGAGATATTCGATTGTGATGTATTGGCGAAGATTAAACAAAGCATACCGAGTTGCTACAATTTGGGGGACCTGGCCTTCCTTTGCTGCGTATACCATAAGAAATGCACTCATCCATACAGCCCATGTAAATGATGGCCATAGGAGGCCACAGCTTCCGGGAACTTCGTGTATTGTAGAGAAGCCATCATTCTGAGGCCCCAATGCCTTATGCAAGGTGCCAATAATACATCTTGCCGCAGTAATACAATTTTGTAGTGCCGCGTCATAAACTGAACCCTTTTTTGATGTCGCCACAGTGTACTTATTGAGAGCGATGATTGACTCATATCTGAGAACAACGAGAGTCACTTGGTGGTATCGGCTTATTGGTAGCGACTCGGGGCTACTCGATTCAAGGTATTCATCAACTTCATTCCACCATTTACTAAGCTTCGCGTCGATGACTGTGGCGTCGTCGACTTCAGTCTGCTTGTACAAGACAGATTTGTTGCGCAGCTCCGTAATCGATCCTCTGATCTCGGCATGTCTTGCAAGAAATCCGAACAAGTCTAGTCGCCCATCAGTATCTGTAGAGGTTAGCTGATAGAACAGGCTAAGGGAAATAGGGGCGAACCTGATTGTGACTGGGACTCGTCCAGATGTCGTTCTAAAGTAGGGAAACAAGCTTCAATATCTATATCTCGAATGGCGAGGGGAACACCAAGTCGGATGGAGATATAACGATCAATACAATAGATTGACCAGAATAATCGCTGCCTCAGCCGCGCTTCTTTTCTCGGAAAATCCGAGAATTTCATTGGGCAGCGATGAAGCCCCAAGTGGAAAGCCATGCGGACTGCAAGACCTTGCAGACGAGAAGCTGCATTATATCGCAGCATGGAAATGAAAAGCAGCTGCACACTAACAATTGCTTGCAATGCAACGATCGAACTCTCGTCTGTCAGCATGCATTGAACGCTCTGAATAGCATCGTTGAGGGAAGCAAAAACCAGTTGTGATGGCACAGGCCTCATCGTTGTCGCCGTTTGCCTCCGATCTATAAGTGACACCGACATGATGGATCGAAGGATTGTAAGCTTGTGCCTTAATGAATCCGTCGAGTCTAATACTCCGTGATCTATCACATGGCCGAAATGTTCGAGAACAGAGGGGGCGTGGAGGAAGGGATACGCCGGATGCCAGTTATCAAAGTAGCTACACGTCCAGGAAAGAAGATCTTCAAACGTGAAGGTATCGACCCCGTCTTCGATAGGCACAGTCACGATCTCGCCAGGCAGCCAGAGGCTCTTGGACGCGCTCATTAAAGCCCCAGTTAGAGGCTGGTCATCCATTCCCGGGACAGCATCGCTGTCCGGCGTTTGGGTCTGCACATTTACATGCTGTGACCCACCTGTCCTAGGCGTCCCGTCCAGAGGCTGGACATGCGATGCGTCTCTTGTACTACTAGCAAAATCCGAGGCGACTTCTCTTGGACTTGTTTGCAACACGCCCACTTCTCGGAGCTGCTGGCCCATAGTCTGCAAAAACACTCTTCTCCTTTTGGCAGAAGGTTCAACTGTCATATTGCTGTCGTCCATGATTCCAACGTTGTCCTCTGGCTGGTCTTCCCGCATCAGGCGATTGCTGGGTGAGTGTTCCGGCGCCATGATGCTTCCTCGTCTCTCTGGCTTCTTGGTGGTGGGATAGATCAGCAGGCGCTGTTTTATTATGTCAACATCTTGCCAACTGAAAGTTTAGGGAGGTTTGAAGGCAAAGTTGGATGAGCTGCACACCCCAGGAATTGGTGAACGCGTGTTTGTCAATATTTGAGACCTAAGACTTGCCATCGGGGCCGACTCTGGCCAACGACGTCCTGAACATGATTCCAGAAGCCATTCCCCGCATATGACCTACGCTAATCCAATAGTTGCGTTTGCTGTATGGTGATGGCCCGCGAACTAGTGCCGTTTTCTTGAACCACGGACATTGAAGTCATGTGGGTACTCCTCACCAAGCGGCCCAGTTTCCCCGCTGATAATTTATCAGCGATGAAAAATGATGACTTCAAAGCCTACCATTCAGATATTTCCGTGAGCTCCAGATGCGGGGTAACAGGAATTCACTGTTTCCATTTTTCACAGCTAACTGAAGTTGACCAAGAGGCAATGACGATGTTTTTGTTCATCCAGCTTTTTGTGGGGCGTCAAGTACCCCTTTTACCCTAGGACGTTCATTACCCCGCACAGAAGTCCCCGGACTATAATTGTCCATCCTACACGAGAACAAGATACTGCCTGTCGTAATTATGGTGAGTTTCTTAATGAGCGCATATGAACCAATGCTTATGCTGCGTTAGGAAAGCCAACTAAACCCTATCGCCTGTGAGCTCTGTCGGACGAAGAAATGCAAGGTGAGATTTAGCCGCCAAAATGATAGAAACTATGTTAACGATGAGATCCGACGCATAGTGTGATCGCAAGATGTGAGAAGACTTCACATTACATTGTTATTAAATTTACTTACGCCATGTCTAATTTTGCAGACCAACCTGCTCGTCGTGTAGTTCTATTGGGACTTCTTGCCAATATCCGCAAAGCAACAAGAGGTCAGTGCGTTTGTTTTTAATGCTGTTTGGTTACTGATAGTTTGATATTCAATAGGGGCATTCCATCAGGATATATCTCTAGTCTAGAGGAAAGACTTATAGAAACCGAGATCGCCCTCTTTGAGGCGTTGTCCTTCATCAATGTCCATTTTCACCAGAGTGGCAATACACAATTTGAACCATCTCAATACCATGATGCATTCACAAATCATAGCACATCACTTTCCAAACAAGCTAAAGTGGAGGAATGGAAGCGCCTTCCGTTAATGTTTGAAGACCAGCAGAAGGCATGGTTACAAGAGAAGCTTCACGTCGCAAGCAGGAAGGACTATCAGAATGACTCTATCTCGGAGTCGCCCGGATCTCAGGAAATAGAACATCCGTGGCCGGGATCACCTCCTTCTCTGATTGCTCGGCATAATGAAGGGCACCTTGTTCCACTAAGGCAGTCCCTTCTACATAGTGAAAACGCACAAGATAGCCAGGAGCAGGTTCAAGCCGACTATCAGCCGGTGATACATGGCAATGAAAGCTTGCAAGTTGGCCGTAATTATGCGTCGGCAACCCTTGAAACGCCCGAAAGGCTTCCAGCAGTGAATACCTGGGCGAATAGATTGATACAGCAACTAGCGAGTGAAGAGGCCCGAATCACAGCTAGAGAAGGAGACGGGAGAGTGTATGATTCGTACCTTGGGGGAGCCAATTTGCAGTTTTTGGATGACCAGCGGCACTCTCCTAGGTTGCAAACAGCAACCGAGCAAGTTCCAGCGGGATTAAACGTTCTATCATCATCGCATGGTCGGCAGAGCTCAATCTCCAGTGTGCCCGGTCGCCATTCTCTAGAAGCAAGAAAGGTTTCTTCGAAGCAGTGGCAAAGATACTTTTAGAAAACGATATATAACATCAGTGATCATTATTCATAAGTATGAAGGAAAGTTAATAAGAATGTTACTTACCCATGTGCAAGCTCGTGTCTACGTAGTATGTAGAGTATACACCAATAGATTTTACGGTGATGGCGACAAGTGGTAGTAGTCACAGAGCACATCGAGTAGAAGCAACAGCACGGAATAATACGCCATAACTCCAATCATTGACATAAACACAACACAACATAACCCTAACGAACCCCAGGGCAAAAAGGTTGCGTGAATAAGAAACCACCAAAAAATCTACTCCTCCACGCCCTCGCCCCCCCCCCTTCCCCTTACCCAGCCTAGCATCAATCATCGGCGCCAACAACTCCGACGCCGATACCGGTAACCGCGCACCAAACCACCCGCCAAAAGTCTTGTTATCAGATAGAAGAGAATAAGTCCTTGAATCCCCCGTAGTCATTCCCTTCGTTGAACGTCATCCCCACCACCAACTCCTACCCCATCCCAGACCCAGCAAACGTGAAAAAGAAGAAAACAACACCACCAACACCAACGCCTTCCTCCCCGTCCCCACAAGACCAGCATCCATCCACTAGACCATCTCCAACCTGCCCTCCTCCTCCAACCGCTTAATCAGCTCCCTCTCCCTCGGGCTTCTCGGGCTCGCATCAATCCCCAGTAGATCACTAATGCTAGACCTCCTCTTCTCCGACGTCTCCCGCACCTCCCCCTCAGGGCTCCCACAGGGTGTAGGCGGCGCGCACCATCCACCCCTACGCCACACTTCCTCGAGCAGCGCAGGCGGCGCCTGAGCGCCGTACTCGGCCGCGATGGCGTACCAGAAGGCCGCGCGGTGGTTGTCATAGATGCGGCGCAGGCGTTCCTTGTCGATGTCATTCGGCGTCAGGGCAGAGGCGTCGACGGCGCAGTTGAGGCGGAGCGCGGCTTGGGGTGGCGGTGCGTGCTGGGTGAGTAGGGTGGTGGTGGCGGGGGACGGCTTGGGGAGGATGGCGACGGGTGGGAGGAGGCGAGGAAGGGTGATGAGTGGCGTGGTTGGGGTGGGGGATGTAGAGTATGATGGGGGCGAGATGGGGCGTTCGCGAATTGGGGAGGGGATTGCTGGGGGCGGTGGGGAGAGGCAGGCTGTCGAGGCCGCGGAGGACATGGAGGCTGTGCGTTTGCGGCGGTTGGAGCCGTGCGAGAGCTGGTGGTAATGCAGGCGGCAGGCAAGCTCGGTCTTCTTGAGGTGCGCGGCGATGTGCTTATAGGGCATCCTTTGGAGGCGCGTTTGGAGGAGATAGACTTCCTAGAAGTGAACGGTTAGTGGAAGGATTGTGAAAATCGAGGTGGTGAATACGAACTTCTTCTTCGCTCCATGCGCGGCCGCCGCCAGTGGAGGCTGGTTTCGTGCGGTTCTTGGTTACGCCATATTCATGACGGTCGAGAAAGTCGGAGGGAGGGGTCGTGCGTAGGCTGGATGCCATGTGCATCGAGGTGTTCATCAGAGTTGGAGACATGATGGCCGTTGATCTTGTGGGTCGATTGATAGTTATACTCGGTGGTGTAGATGACAGAGATATGTAGATAAGTAGATATAGAGAGTTCCCAAAAAACGGGGAGATGAAGAATCGAAAGTTATAAAATGGAACAGGCCGAGCTGTTGAAGAATGTAAATTGTGGTTTTGAAGATGGACTTCGTAGGAAGTTATATCTGAGGATGGTGGGTTGTAAAAGTAAATAAAGCACACCGATAAAATATTAAATGTAAAGAACGTAAGCAGCCAAGCCAGTTGGGCAATAAAGAGAGTACGAAATGAGACTGCTAAGGAGAGTAGTCAACAGGTTGTAGAAGCAAGAAACAAGAGAAAGGATCCTGAATCGGGGAGAAGACGAAGCTATATAGATGCACGTTCCCACCGTCCACCCTCGACGGGGCCCCGGTCCGTGCAGCTGCACGATCTGCTCTAGTCATCCGCATAGCGATGATTAGGATGGTAAAACTTGGAGGCAAAGATCAGTTTCTAATCATGCATGGGCTTAAAGCATAGTCCATGTGGGATTTATCAGGCCAGAACGAGCGGCCTACGGTGTTTCCGGGGCCGTGCGGGCGTTTGCTGGCGAGCGCGGCTTTCGTCATATGCATGTTTGGTGTTTGAGGGCGAGTATCGTTGATGTTACAAGTGTGTTCAGAATCCGCACCCCAGTCTTCACGAGCCACAGAATGTCATCGGATTAAACGCCGGTGGTGGGCCCTGTCTGAAGATTCGCAACATGTGAGATGTTCTCACTGCGGCTCCACGGATCAAGTACTCTATCACAGACGATCTGATCTTCCTCGATTGATGCTATAATCGGAATCGTGGAATATGACAAAATGCGTCTTTCTTTTGAGCCCGACCCCGCCGAGCATTTTGAGGCGCGATGTTGAAACTCGCTTGTTAGAGTTGGCATCAGAATTGGTACCTGCCACCCCAGACAAGAAACATCTGGGCACGGGCTCAGGGTTGGCCAACCGCCCACGGATCGAACGAAAAGAGCGAAAGGACCCCCGAGGTTAAAAGAGCCCTACAGATGTCAATTCTGTACTTAGGGCCTATTGTGATTGATCAATGGACCGTGTGAACTTCCTGTACAGATCGAGCTTGAATCGGCTTGTTTACACCCTAATCGCGAACTAATCCGACCAGACTCAAGATAGCCCTGTAGGCTCCCCCAAAACATTCGGCTCACGTCTATTCCGTGATGCATCTCATTCTTGCTATAGAGCCTGTCCTTGGCAACACGCGAGTCCTGATATCATCAGCTTCATAACCGCCGCTGGCTGATTGAGAGGGTAATAGCAGGCGTCACGCGCCGAGGATGCATTCAGTCAGAAATTTAATGAGTATCCTGCGATCCTCCCTCTTCCTCTGGACTGGAGCGGTTGAGTAGGCAACAAGATGAGCAGTGTCCGGAAGGATAGCTGCCCGGCAGCTTCGGCGTGCCAGCTAACCTCTGGCTTCTGACAAATTTCGTCCCAAGTTTCCCAAAGCGTGCACCCTGGCTTCGCGCCCATTTGCGCCCATTTATCCATCCTATCCATCCGTTCTTGGCTTCCACAACGCACAGAAGCCCAGAACGTGGCATTGGGGAGTACAGCAGCGGTGAACACAAACAGGTGGCGGTCTGGGTGGTCGACCGTTGCACCTTGATGGTTGTCAAACTCTCAACGTCGCTACTGAGCGAACCTGAGACAGCATTTTTGTCTCACCACCCGCTTTCAGGCCGCCGTTTATGGGGACCCGCATGGACCCGCATGGTTCCGGGGTTCTGGGCGCGAAAAAAATAGGGTCCATAACTCTTTTAGTATTTTCTCTCCCCTTCTGCAATAACAGACTGGTAATTTTATTTGTTTTCTCTTCGGAATAAAGGATAAGTTCGACATTAATGCACATATAGTATTATACGGCGTATCGTGTAGGGCAGAATATCAGATGAATTAGTTGGCTTCGACCTGGGAAGGCGGCGATCCATTCAGGCTCAATAGGATGTATAGCCCCATCAATCATGCGTAAGTTTGCATTAATGATGGCTTCCCGTATAATCGTATTGGGAATTGTTCGTCGCGTCTAGTTTCAGTTTCCGATGGTCGTGATGTTCGTATTGTGTAGAAACTTCCGAAACTGCCCGTACCTCCAAGAGAACATTTGCAGATTCTTGATAGCCCGTCCACATAATCGGTAGAGACGTTACTGTACGCGTAAAGCTACGAGTAGCGGGAAGCCCAATCTGCGAGATTTGAATATGAAGCTGGGCCGAAATGCCCTCCTTGGCTGGTCGTTCTTTCCCCCTTGGGTGGCCGCTCTTTCCTTCCGCACCCGGCCGGCGGTTGCCCTTTGCTCTTTCCCTCAGCAGCCAGTCATGCCTTCCTTCTGGTATCTGGTCCTTCCTTCCCTTTGATCAGTCGTGCCTTCCTCGGAAAGGCTAGTAGTTGAGCCACTAGATCATTTCGTCCCAGGGAGCGGCCTATTTATTCGGCGAATCCATCAACGACGGGTAGCTACACTCTTCTTTATAAATTGATATGTTATTATAGAGGTTTCTAGAGAGGGTTTTTTGTGGTTTAGCTATAGGGCATAAACATCGTTGCAATTGTCCAGCAGTTTGGAGTAAAATAATATAAATATCCAGATGCATCGATGTTATAAAAATGAATAAATAAATAAAATGGAATTAAAATAAAATTATGTGAACAATAAACGTAACGTATTTCACAAGCGAGTGGCCACGAAAACAACCAAAATATGACTATTCCTACTACTACTACACCACCACCCTATATAATAACCCTTATTCTATTGCAATTGATTCCTGGCGCCTCTCACACGTACGAGCATTATGCCCCATATTACCACATGTGCTACATCGCCGCTGTCGGCCTATAGAACCCACCTGCCGAGTAGTCTCACTTGCTACCTCCATACGGAGTTGAGCATCAACCTTAGTACTCTAAAGGATATCCTCTCCCTCTTGTATAGAGAGACTGCCCCCTTGCATTATACGCCTCTTACGCTTCCTTTCCCTCCTCTTTTTCTGTTCATTTGCAGCCTATAGAGCCTTAACCTCTGCCTTAAGTAGAACAGCAGAATGTATCATCATTTCTGTCCCTTTAACAAGGCAGCTAACAGCATCATTAATTAAGATAGGAGAGCTGTTCTAATGTCGTACGATGCAGTTCTTAATGTGCTCTGTTTAAAAGTTAAGCTCCTGTATAGTTTAAGGAGTCTTTAAAGTCTAATTGCTACTCTTAACTATAGGAGGAGTTAGAGTCCTTAAGTATAGATTTAAGTAAGAGAGGACAGTCTATAGCTTGTATAGAACTAGCCCTATAGCCTAGAATCCACTCTTAATGTTCTACTCTATAAATGTAGCTTTAAATGCTTCTTTAAATATAGAGAGGAACTTAAGCTTTATAATGTAGTTTAGCTAGTTTTGTATGAAGGTTTTAATCTACTTTCTATACAAGAGCTTTAGTAGTGTAAAGTAGCTTATATTAAGAGGCTAAAGAATGTGCGATGAGTGTAGTGACATATAGAGGGTAATTATCTTCCGTTCTATATAGTAGTGTTGAAATTAAGCAGAGAGGTGGCTCTTATGCCCATTAAGAATAAGAAGGTGATAGGTTCTAACTATACAAGCATTTGTATGCTAATTAAAGTGTTAAATCCACTTATACCTAATTGAATTTAAAGTCCACCTATTCTTACTTAGTGTAATTACCTAGTTGTATAGTAATCCTAAGTCCTTATACTAAGCAGAGAGGTGATTCTGCGCCTTAAAAATGATGAATGGCAGGAGTGCCCATCTGTATAAATTAACACCTTAAATAATCAACACCTACTCTCTATTTCTAGGCTGTTTAGTCTTTAGACAACTCTTTGCTTCTAAGCTTATAACTACCTTAGCAGTAGTAATAACTCCTATTACAAAACCTACTTTATTAAAGTTGTAGATATCCTGCTCTAAGATTCTATATTTTACAACTATGTTTTATACAAGGGAGAACTACCCTTTAATTATCTTAGGATCTTTACATTTTGCTTGTTTATAGTTGTACTTTTAACTAAACTTTGCCTTAAGTTCCGTACGACACGTTATGAAGTTAGTAGTCTAGTTCTTCCTAGTAGGGCTCTCACCTAGTTTAGAGAGTAGTAGGTCTGCCATTTCTTGCACATCTTGCGGCTGGGGCGGAAATCCGCGTAAATCTAGGTTGAGGATGTACTGAACGAGAGCTGACTCTTCATACAGAGTCAACTTACGTGAGTTGGGGGTAGAGTCGCGTCGGGAAGCCATTCCTTGAATTCGTCGACGTAGTGTTGTTCGAGGGACATCGTACGTTACTGCAGCACTCTTAACATTCTAAATATGGCCTTGTTTAATAGCCTGGATAGCTAAAAGTATTCTACCTTCTTAGGAAGAGCTTTGAGCTTGCATTGTTGCGATACTAAGTGTTTACTTTTACTCTACGCGTTTTCGCGTTTTCGGTGGCCACCCGCTTGGGGTGGCCACTCGCTTGTGAAATACGTTAACTTATAATTATTGTATAATTAATTATAGCGAAGACGCCGATGACAAAATAGAGGAGTAATTCTATTTATATTTTTTAAGCCTCATTATCCGTAAGATCCGGATATAACCCGGATCTATCCGTGAGATATTGGACGGATCATGATCTGATCCGTGAGGGCTGAGGATCAGATCCGGATCTGTATCCGCCGAACACTGTCCGTTCCTAGAATCTTCTTACCCTTGAAATTAGTGACGTCGGCGCTTGTAATCTTATCGGGCGACGCTAAAAATATATGGATTTGACAGCTCCGTCCCCGAAGCTCCAGCGCAAACCTAAGCACCCACGACCTTTCGCCCATCAATTCCTGTCGTACGGTCTCAACCAACATGATGCAGCCTCTCCGCCATCTCCAACGCGCCTCTGCGCGTCCTAGCATTCATGAAATCGCCCGCTCTATCCTATCCCCCAGCTCTCGCTGTTACTCTACCCGCCGCCCCGCGACCTCCCTTCCTACCCCACGAGCATTATCGTCACCTTCACGCTCTCTATCCACGACACCACTCTCAATGCATAAACCGCCATCCCGCGACCGCGGCCCAGTTAGCGAAGAGAGCACACAGACTGACTTCTCCAACCTTGATGTCCTCGGCGGAACACCCGTGCCCAGCACCGCGATCGACGCGTGCCTCTGGGACGGGTTCCACCTTAATAACGGAGTGAAAATTACGAATGGGGCTGGCGTGCTTCTGGTGAATGGGGAGGTGTTTTCATGGAAGCCGTGGAATGCTAATAGAGCAGAGGGAGAAGAGAACAAGAGACTGGCGAATGACAAAGGATTGTGGGAGGTTGGGGACGAGAGTTGGGGAGTTCTGGGAATGGTGTGGCCGAAACCTGGTGAGTACCCCGAGGCTTGTGAACGTGCCTGGTGCCTGAAGTTATGATGGGTGGCTGACATGCTGTAGATCTGTTAATACTGGGATTGGGGCCGAATATGATGCCGCTGAGTCCGGCGACGAGGAAGGCGATTAATTCACTGGGAATCCAGGTTGAGATACAAGACACGAGGAATGCGGCTGCACAGTATAACCTACTGGCCACCGAAAGGGGCCTGGGCAGTGTGGCAGCCGCTTTAGTGCCGCTGGGGTGGAGAGATGGTGTTGGTGTTGTGTCTGGAAAGGCGACAGCTGCGAAGCGTTGAATGGGAAGCCCGACTGTAAGATACGCGAACGAGAGGAGACTGCCCGTGAACATCTCCGCCGTGGAATATATGGGATACCGTGTAAAATTTATTGAACCTCGAATATATCATCGAATATATCACTTTTCAAAGTCATTATCGTCATGGGCCAAGGAAAAAAGGCCCCAGAGAAAATACTGCTCCTGCTTCAACAAGCCTCCATTAACATGAGCTGCCTGAAAACTTTAATAACGAATACAGTGCCACATCTAACAATTTTCAAACCCTCCGAACCCGCAAGAAAGCCCCCGATTTCTACCAGCTCCGGCATTCCATCTGGAACAATGAAAATCCCTCCTATCTCCATCCCACGCCAATCCTCTTCCCCCAAGCCGCATCCTCTGTTCCACATCCATACCTCCTCGCATACAGGGACCCCATATTATTCGAACACTCTATCAGCCCACAGCACTCTCCAGCCCTCACCTGCCTAATATTATTCCTACTCGGTAAGCACTGCCTCGGCATCTCGAATGGGATCTGATGGGCGTATGGCGAGGTGTAGTAGAGCGGATCGTTGATGCGCTGGAGCTGTGTGTAGAGGTCGTAGCAGTTGCTGCCGGCCCAGAGAGATGTGTGGCCACAAAGGTAGTGCAGTAAGTGATAGATGCACATTGTCAGTTGTGTTTGAGATTTCAGTATGCTGAAGATGTATGGCCGTCCTTGATATAACCTTTCAACTGGATATTTTGTGGCAGTGGTGGCTAAGTTGCCTCCTCTATCCCCAGCAGAGGCTTGGGATATATCTAAGATCTCTTTTTGAGCATTAATCGTGCTTTGGTCTTGGAGGTAGGGCGCACTTCCAAAACCCAGGTCGGACCAGCAGCAAAGCCACGATTCATATGGCATTTCACCAAGAGCCGCGTGCCATCCGGATTCCAAGCCTGACCTACTTCAATCTGCCTCATAGCAAAAAGTGTATGATATGACTCCTTACACAATCATTTCCTGTCTGGAATCACTTTTGCGTTCCATATCCCTCCAAAATTGTTTCGCCTCTCCGCCCAAACCTCTTGCTGGTACCCACCAGGCAACCCTCTGGCGGCAATTGCCATGGCATAGTCATACACTCGTATGGTGTTCTGAGGTTGTTTGGTACTGAGGCTGACCTGCGGAGGCAAACCGGGGGACGAGAATAAGGTTACCGGAACATTGGCATTGTATAGCGGACAAAAACGGAGAAAAGTTGGGTTTGTGACCCCGGACATGAGATATAGAGACGTGAGATCAAACTACTACGTGATCCACAATGAGTTGCTACGGGTTCGTGAAACTCTGGGATGGTTTGTGAGAAGTTTGATGCGTCTTGCACCTACACTGTGATCACGTGCCCAGGCTCAGTCGTGATAAAACTTGGTGTTATTGACGGCTGAATTTAGATTGCGCTGCGTAAGTAAGGTATGGACCAGTGAGCAGAATACAGAGTGATAAAATTCATGGGTATATTGTTACATAAACGACCGTCGAACTCTGGAATGACGAAACTCCGTAGATATTCAATGACAAGCACACGGCCAAACAAGAGCGTTGAAATGACAATAATGGACTCGCCTCGTATTGTGGACTAAGCCTCAATGTCTGCGATGATTCAGAGAAGCATCGTAATGATCAGCTGCCTTCAACACCTCTTCCTCGGTGGGGATAGGCCCAGTCCACCCCTCTCTTACGCTCGCTACCTCGAACGCGCTGGACTTCTTGTTCAGCTCCTTTGTTATAGCCTCAACATCGACATCCAAATACCCCCTCAGGAACTTCCCGACATCTGTGTTTTCGTGGTTTCCGATTAGCTTCTCAGAGCCCTTCGACCCATAAATATTCACGTCCACACCCGAGTGGCCGTGAGTGCTCCAGCCGATCTGCGCACGCTTGCTGATCATATTGGCAAAGAGAGGAGAGGCCACTAGTGGCTTATCCAGAATGGCGCGGATTTCATCGTCTTCAGCATCGGTAATACCAAGGCCGTCTTTCACAAGGGTGTTGCGTACATATTTCTCGATATCCTCCGATGTAGACTGAGCTGCCTCAGCACGATCAAAGAGTTTAAAACCGAGATGCTCGGCAGAGTGGGTGGCCTTGGAAAGCACCTCTGGGTACCAGAGGTATTCCGGATAGGTTGGGTTGTTTTCTGTGAGACATTAGATATGCTTGGTGGACATTGCAGGATTGACTTACGCCTAGCGATGGACAAGCCGCCGGTTTCGTGATCGCTAGTGCCGACAACAACTCCTTCATCCTTGCTCTCGGCGAGGAATTTCAGGACGCTACCGAAGGCCTTGTCGTAGGCAAGAACCTCATGGACCTGTGCTGCTGGGTCATTACCGTGACCAGCATGATCAATCCGGCTTCCCTCGATCAAGAGGAAGAACCCCTTATCGCTGTCCTTGGTGGCTGCCTCCAGGGCAGTGAGAGCGGTTCTAGCCATTTCATCCAATGACGGGTAGACATCATTCTGATTGCGACGATCGATTTCGTAAGGAATGTCAGACCCAGCAAACAGCCCTAGCAGCGGCAACTTCACGTCCTTTCCGAGCTTCAGCTTATCAAACCCTGCTCTATCGTTGATATAGTTCCATCCGTATTTCTCTTGAGCTAGCTTGGTGATATCCCTGGAGTCTCTTCTGCAGCTTCCGTCGGTCGTGTTGGGCAGGAAGTGGCAGCGGCCACCACCGAGCATCAAGTCTACAACCCTGCCAAGCGGGTGTTCTCCGACTTCTTGTGCGGCAATGCTGTCCCCCTCCGAGCGCAGGTTCACATGGGAAGCGAAGCAAGCAGGCGTCGCATCTGTGAGGTCTGTCGTAACCACTAGTCCTGTCATGTATCCCGCCTTCTTCGCTGCTTCTAACACGGTTCCACACGCCGTGTGGTCTGGTAGAACTGAAATGGCACCATTGTAGCTCTTGAGTCCGCAGGAGAATGCTGTTGCGCCGGCTGCCGAGTCTGTAACCAAACTGCTGGTGGACCTGGTGCGTGATTGCCCTATGAGATGTTGGTCCAGTTGTAATATATCATCGATAGCCAGTTTTCCTTCGTATTGCCTAAAGCTTCGTGTCAGGGAAAGACTTGCAGGTCCCATGCCGTCGGAAACCATAAAGACGAGGTTGCGCTTTCCACTCGGTTTATTCCCGACATCGCCAGGGGTTGTCTCTCGTCGGTGCTGGGTAAGGACCCCAAGAATTATGACGGCAGCTGTAGCTACAACTGCCCATATGAATAAGCCAACTTCTCTCCAGAAGGGAGAACGGCGTTGAGGTGAAGCTTCCCGGGCACGAGTGCCGGTCAACAGTGTATCCTCTTCGGATGCCGACATCTCAAACGAATGCTCCGAGGATGGTCGATCTGGTGCAAGTAATGGTTTATTCGAGGAAGAGGGTCGTTGGTTTTACAATCCACGTCCATCTGTTATCGGTATCGCTTACGGGATCTAACGTGCCTGACCAGCAATTTACAACTGCGCGTCACGCTCTACTACATGTCTGACTGGTTTTGTACTACTACACATCACGCGCCAAGATATCCCAAGAAATACAGCCCAGAGGCTCCGCACATGACAAGGTCTAAATAACAAATGGAACATAATCTTTGCCGTAAGTGTCATGGTCGTGAATTCTTCTGAATTAGGAACGAAGAAAGCTTTGTGCTAAATACAGCAACCCCATGCTGATTCATGTCGCCCTGCCCAGATATTGCACCCCATAACAAAGACAGCCCAATCCACACACTTAACGAGCCTTCTGGGACTCCTTAAGGACCTTCTTGACAATCTTCTGCTCCTCGATCAGGAAAGCACGGACAATGCGGTCACGGACGCAGTTGGCGCAGCGCGATCCACCATACGCACGCTGGACGGTCTTCTTTGGGCGGGAGATTTGAGCATACTCGCGAGGGCGGAGAGCTGGGACCTGTGAGACAAAATGTCAGTTACTGTTCAGTGCAAGCCTTGCATTTGTTTTCCAGGTCCGAATATTGTGCCACAATGCGAGTCGAAACTGGTGTCGGCCATTCCCTTCCTGTTCATATTCCACTCCTCGACAGGTTTATTGCGCATTTCCAACGTTGATGATAGTCTGTCTGGTTGTGCGCTGCGATGGTTCGAGTGTCTGTCCGTCGAGTTGTTTTCTGATTCGAAGTATTTTGCACCCCACCACCCTTCCCTCTCAAAGCTCCTCCAAGTTTTCCTACCCACCCATTCCGACTCTGGACCGGTTCCTGGAAGACAAATATTGAGATGGTTTACTTACACCTGGGAGCTTGATGCCACAGTCACCGCACTTGGGTGCGGTACCCTTCTTCTTGAGGTGGAGGTAACGGAGCTTGCCACCTGGAGTCCTGATAACGCGGACCTTGTTGGAGGTCGTGTTGTACCTGTTATTGAAGTATCAGCAAATGCCCATATGCCGCATTCTTCGCGCCCATCGTTGTCGTATCGTAGGGCGACAGCGCGACGATGATATGGATTCGGGTGGGCTTACGGGTTCCTCCGTCTCTGTAGCAAGCAATTGTTAGTATTTTGAACTCGAAATATGGCGAAATGACGGGCAACGTACGTATGTCAATCTGTTGGACGGCATTGTGACTTCGTGATGTCTCGATGGTCGGGAAGTCGTGCGTTTGGTGTTGTCGACGATTAGAGATCTCAAGATTTCTCTCACTCTGGTAAATTTGGGGTTGTGCGGACTAAGAGTTCGCTTAATTTTATTAGTGCGATGAATGGAACCCGCGTATGGTCACATGATGTTGTTCCTAAATCATACTAGCGTCAATTATACCGTGGCTCGGAAAAATAATGATGTTGACCTGACAAGAGTCGATGAGGCAAAGCTATCGACAGCTCCTGTTCAACTCCTCCAATTTGCATCGGAGCGAGAACCAAAAGATACTCGAAATCTGTTCTATAATTGTTTTTATTTGCGCATTCTGTGATCGCGCTTTTCTTTCAGTTGCCGTCGCGTTCGGCGCGTCTCGAGGGGTGCAGGAAACGTATGGATACTGCAACCTGGAAGTAATCGACTGATCCACGGCATCCACGACTTCAACGACTCCACCAAATACAGTCATTATAGATTTGATTCCACGATGTCGTCTATACCTCCCCCCCCACCGCCCGGATGGAGCTCGTCTGCTCAGCCAGCTCAGCCTCTGGGCGCACCACCTGGCGCACCTCCCCCCCCAGGATACCGACCACCTCAAGATCCCCATGTTGCCAAATTTGCTCAAAAGAAGAAAGATTGGGTACGGTCACAAAAGAATCGATTTGGGGAGAAGCGCAAAGGCGGCTTCGTAGAGACGCAAAAGGCCGATATGCCGCCCGAACATTTACGAAAGATCGTCAAGGACATTGGAGATGTTTCGCAAAAGAAATTCAGCAGCGACAAGCGTAGTTACCTGGGGGCATTGAAATATATGCCGCATGCAGTTATGAAGTTGTTGGAGAACATGCCGATGCCTTGGGAGTCCGCACGAGAAGTAAAGGTTTTATACCACGTCAACGGCTGTTTGACTCTGGTGAACGAGATACCACGAGTTATCGAACCCGTATTCCATGCGCAGTGGGCATCGATGTGGGTTGTTATGAGAAGGGAGAAGAGCGATCGACGCCACTTTAAGAGAATGCGATTTCCACCCTTCGACGATGAGGAGCCGCCTCTCTCCTGGTCTGAGAATATCGAGGACGTTGAGCCGTTGGAGCCTATCCAGATGGAATTGGACGAAAACGAAGATGCGGCTGTTTATGAATGGTTCTACGAGAATCGTCCGTTACTGGACACACCTCATGTCAACGGCCCAAGCTACAAGGAGTGGAATTTGACGTTACCCCAGATGGCAACATTATACCGACTGAGCCACCAACTCTTGAGTGATTTGGTTGATAAGAACTACTTCCACATGTTCGAACTCAAGTCTTTCCTTACCGCAAAGGCTCTCAATGTCGCTATTCCGGGTGGCCCAAGATTCGAACCTCTGTACAAGGATGTCGATCCAAATGACGAAGATTTCGGCGAGTTCAATGCCATTGACCGAATCATCTTCCGGGCACCTATCCGCACGGAATACCGCGTCGAGTTTCCCTTCCTGTACAATTCATTACCTCGAAGCGTTCATATAAGCAACTACTCCCACCCACAAATTGTATATGTGCGGGCAGAAGATCCGAGTTTGCCGGCGTTTTATTTCGACCCCGTCATCAATCCAATCTCGTCTAGATCAGTGGCGCCAAAGAACATCACCGTTAGCCACGAAGACGAGCTATTTGGATATGGCAATAACGAGGAGCCCGAGGAGGACGCATTTGTACTTCCGCAAGAAGCTGAGCCGTTTTTTGTGGATGAGGAGCTGTATACTAGTGAGACAGCATCGGCAATTGCGCTCTGGTGGGCCCCATATCCCTTTGATAGAAGGTCGGGCCGAATGGTTCGGGCACAAGATGTGCCCCTTGTCAAGCAATGGTATCTTGAGCATTGCCCCCAAGGCCAGCCGGTTAAGGTCCGCGTGTCATACCAGAAGCTACTGAAGACCTACGTCTTGAACGAACTACACAAGAAGAAGCCCAAAGCCCAAAACAAGCAAAATCTTATGAAATCGCTAAAGCAGACCAAATTCTTTCAACAGACCACAATCGACTGGGTCGAAGCAGGCCTTCAAGTTTGTCGCCAAGGCTTCAACATGCTGAATCTCCTGATACACAGGAAGAACCTCACGTACCTTCATCTCGATTACAATTTTAATTTGAAGCCCGTCAAGACGCTGACCACCAAGGAGCGAAAGAAGTCGCGCTTCGGAAATGCTTTCCACTTGATGAGAGAAATTTTGAGACTCACCAAGCTTATTGTTGATGCCCAAGTCCAATATCGACTGGGAAACATCGACGCATTCCAACTCGCGGATGGAATTCTGTATGCTTTCAACCACGTGGGCCAGTTGACCGGCATGTACCGATATAAGTACAAACTTATGCATCAAATCCGTTCTTGCAAGGATTTAAAACATCTCATTTACTACCGATTTAACTCTGGCCCAGTTGGCAAAGGCCCTGGCTGTGGTTTCTGGGCGCCTGCTTGGAGAGTATGGCTCTTTTTCATGCGTGGTATTATCCCACTCCTAGAAAGGTGGCTTGGGAATTTGCTTTCTCGTCAATTCGAAGGGAGGCACAGCAAGGGAGTTGCCAAGACCGTCACAAAGCAACGTGTAGAGTCTCACTTTGATCTCGAACTTCGTGCATCAGTTATGGCGGATCTAATGGACATGATGCCCGAGGGAATTAAGCAAAACAAGGTTAACACCGTTTTGCAGCATTTGTCCGAGGCCTGGAGATGTTGGAAGAGTAACATTCCGTGGAAGGTGCCAGGCCTACCTGCACCAATTGAGAACATTATTCTGCGCTATGTTAAAAGCAAAGCAGATTGGTGGATTTCTGTGGCACATTACAATCGCGAACGTATTCGCAGAGGTGCAACGGTCGACAAAACAGTCGCGAAGAAGAACTTGGGTAGGTTGACTCGCCTCTGGCTTAAGGCAGAACAAGAGAGGCAACACAACTATATGAAGGATGGGCCCTATGTTTCCTCGGAGGAAGCTGTCGCCATTTACACGACAACTGTGCACTGGCTGGAGTCCCGAAAATTCTCACCTATCCCATTCCCCAGTGTCTCATACAAGCATGATACCAAGATCCTCATCCTTGCCCTCGAACGCTTACGGGAAGCCTATTCTGTCAAGGGCCGCCTGAACCAGAGCCAGCGCGAAGAGCTTGCCTTAATCGAGCAGGCATATGACAGCCCTGGAACCACACTCGAGAGAATTAAGCGTTTCTTACTCACTCAAAGAGCATTTAAGGAAGTCGGAATTGATATGAACGACAATTACAGCACTATAAATCCAGTCTACGATATTGAGCCGGTCGAGAAAATCAGCGATGCATACCTTGACCAATATCTGTGGTATCAAGCTGACCAGCGTCATTTGTTCCCGGCTTGGATCAAGCCTTCTGACTCCGAAGTCCCACCCCTTTTGACCTACAAATGGGCGCAAGGTATCAACAACCTCGATAAAGTCTGGGAGACCGAGAATGGAGAATGCGATGTAATGATTGAAACTCAGTTGTCGAAGGTGTACGAGAAGATTGACTTGACGCTTCTCAACCGACTTCTCCGCCTCATTATGGACCACAATCTCGCAGATTATATCACGTCAAAGAACAACGTCCAGCTGACTTACAAGGACATGAACCATGTTAATAGTTATGGTATGATCCGCGGTCTACAATTCTCTGCCTTTGTTTTCCAATATTATGGCCTTGTATTGGATCTCCTACTTCTGGGTCTGCAGCGTGCCAGCGAGATTGCTGGCCCCCCTCAAAGCCCCAACGATTTCTTACAATTCAGAGATCGAGAGACCGAGACCAGGCATCCTATCAGACTTTACACGAGATATATCGACCGAATTTGGGTGTTTTTCCGATTCTCAGCCGACGAGTCGAGAGACCTTATTCAGCGCTTCTTAACTGAGCAGCCTGATCCCAACTTTGAGAATGTCATTGGCTATCGCAATAAAAAGTGCTGGCCAAGGGATTCTCGCATGCGTTTAATGAGGCACGATGTGAACCTCGGTCGGGCAGTGTTCTGGGACTTGAAAAATAGATTACCACGCTCAGTTACCACTATCGAGTGGGACGACACTTTCGCAAGTGTTTACAGCAGGGACAACCCGAACTTGCTATTCTCCATGTGTGGGTTTGAGGTCCGAATCCTACCGAAGTCCAGAAACATGAACGATGAGTTCCCAGTCAAGGACAGTGTGTGGTCGCTGGTCGACAATACAAGTAAAGAGAGGACTGCACATGCTTTCTTACAGGTCACCGAGGAAGATATTGCCAAGTTTAATAACCGCATTCGGCAGATTTTGATGTCTTCTGGTTCGACGACGTTCACGAAAATTGCCAACAAATGGAACACCAGTCTCATTGCCCTCTTTACATACTATCGAGAAGCTGCCGTCTCTACGGTCAATCTTCTTGACACCATCGTCAAATGCGAAACTAAGATTCAGACGAGAGTCAAGATCGGATTGAATTCTAAGATGCCTTCTAGATTCCCGCCTGCTGTATTCTACACTCCAAAGGAGTTAGGTGGCTTAGGGATGATTTCCGGCTCGCATATCTTGATCCCAACCAGTGACAAGCGCTGGTCGAAGCAGACAGACACGGGTGTCACCCATTATCGTGCTGGTATGACCCACGATGAGGACACTTTGATTCCAAATATCTTCCGGTATATTATCCCTTGGGAGGCAGAATTCATAGATTCTCAGCGAGTGTGGACCGAATACTCCCAGAAGCGCCTTGAAGCCAACCAGCAAAACCGACGCTTAACACTGGAAGATCTCGAGGACAGCTGGGACCGTGGATTGCCTCGTATTAATACTCTGTTCCAGAAGGATAGGAGTACCTTGAGCTTTGACAAAGGTTTCCGTGCTCGCACAGAATTCAAAACATATCAGCTTATGAAGAGTAATCCATTCTGGTGGACCAGCCAGCGACACGATGGTAAGCTGTGGAACCTGAATGCATACAGAACAGATGTTATCCAGGCGCTTGGCGGTGTGGAAACCATTTTGGAACATACCCTCTTCAAGGCTACAGCTTTCCCATCTTGGGAAGGTCTCTTTTGGGAGAAGGCATGTCTAGCCAAGGGAACACAACTACTGCGTCATGATGGTAGTAAGGTTGCAGTAGAGGATGTTAAAGAAGGTGATCTACTCCTTGGTCCAGACGGTGGACCTCGACGCGCCTTTAATATAGTCAACGGCAAAGACCAACTATATCGCATTAAGATTGGCGCACGAAAGGAGGACCTTGTTGTTACGCCAAACCATATACTAGTCTTATATAAGGAGAAGACTGGAAATTCTTACGAAGGACCTTCTATTCGAGGACATCAACAACGCTTTGAGGACCAGCTCGGCGATCTGCCTATTCCTAGCTCTATCCCAGCAGATGCACAGCGGCCTAACAACCTTGTTAAGAATCGTCCGAACTTCTTATCTGCCTTAAAGAGTGGTATTGCTTGGGTACTTCAAGCTGAGCGTGGTAAGAAAGGATCAGATACTATCCGAAATACACTTAATGGTACAACTGGTATTACTTCCCGCCAGGAGTCGTATATTGTCAACATTCCAGTTGGCCGAGGATCCCGGGCTGAGTTCGCGACCTTTGCGTGGGGGAACCCAGAGCGAACGAACCTTCAAGGGCATAATAACCATCCGCCGGTTTTCTTTACGACTAAGGAAGAAGCATTTGCTGCTGCTGTAAGTAGGAGCCGGGAGATTCACGACCAAGGTGATATAACTCTTGCGACACTACGCCGTCGTTTCCTTGAAAAATCTGCAGACGGTAAAGGCGGAGAGGTTCGGATTGATAGCGGTTTACCAAACATGTTTCTCCTCTGGAATAAAGATGGCTCTAATCTTAAGATTCGAGTCTACTGCTCTCGCAACTACAAGAAATACGGACGGGCCTATGCATTTCCGTCATTACCTAGCTCAAACTCTAGCCAGGTAGAGGGCGTCGACCAAATTGAGGAAATCGACGATGCCGATTTTAGCGAAGAAGATAACCAGGCCCGTAACGTCTCTATTGCCGAGCGCTTCGACACGGTCGAAATGACAGCTGCTCAGTTTGCAGCCCTAAGTGATAACGAGAGAGGCAAGTACCGGCTGTTTAGGTCTCCAGGCTTCGAACTACCCCATCAGGACATACCGGTCGACCCTTATTTCCTTGGCCTATGGCTTGGAGATGGGAATCGCCACTCTACTACTATCAACTCTAATCACGAGGCTGCTGTTCTAGAGTTCCTTACGTCTCATGCTGCTGAACTCGACCTTCAACTCGCCTGGCACGGACAACTAGGCTACGCAACTGTAGGTAGGAGCCGCGTCACTCATCGCCGACCCCCTCCAGTTGTCGAAGACTACACCGAGCGACCAGCAAGACGCTATGCACGACAGACTATCATTAAGCAGCGCCTAGCTGCTGGATGGACATTCCAGGCCGACCGCCAACCTGGTCAGGCGCGAATTTGGGAGGCGCCAACAATCGACGACGTCGATTCTTTTGCCGGACGCATAGATGACCTAGCCTCACCACTAGAGCTAGCCTCATCACCCCCTGTACATGTACAGGACTCCTCGCCAGCCGCAGAAAACGACGACGTCGAAATGGCTGATATGGCCTCGTCGCCGCCAGTGCTGTCTATCCCTAACGAGAGTCTTTCTGATCTTAGATCTGATATAGAGTTTATGAGTATTATCGGCGTACCTAACGTCCCTGAAGAGTCAAAGGACACAGACGACTTGTTAGAGGACGAAGAGGAGGAGCTCGATATGGACATCGTCGATTTGGTTAGTGGGGATGAGTACGACGGAGCCGAAGACGACAAAGATACCTTTGGTAGGACAAGCAGCGCCGATTTTGAGCAGATCGACCCTGTCGCTGTTGATAGTCAACGTATCCATCGCTTAGAGATCGGTACCCAGGCATACGGTGATCTACAGCAAGACGAGCAAGAAGTTCTTTTAGACCAGATCATCCAGCATTCTAATGCCCCCCCTCGCGTTAATACTCTCCTCCACGCCCTAGACCAACTTGGCGTGCGTTCGCGTGTTGGGACTGGTCCCGAGACCGACAAGAAACATATTCCGCCCGCCTACCTGAAAAATTCACGATCTGTCAGATTGGCTGTCCTTGCGGGATTAATTGACACTGACGGCTGGTATGTATATCCGGAAAATATGATCGGATTTGCACAGAGTGAGCGCTGGCATTCTACTCTCTTCTGGGACACGGTAGCACTGGCAAGATCATTAGGTCTGAGCGTTTGGACTAAGCGCCGTATGATTTGGAACCCAGCGCATACGGAGAAATTCCCTCAACTTTTCGCCCAGATCTTTGGCAACGTGGCGGAAATCCCATGTCTCCTTCTGCGTAAGAAGGGAGTTGAGCGATTAATCCCCCAAGCACACAGTTTTGCCGTGAAAGATATATCACTTGAATCAGAGGCCACGGAATGGGCCGGGTTCCGAGTCGACCAAGATCAGCTCTACTTGCGCCACGACTATCTTGTGCTACACAACAGTGGCTTCGAAGAATCGATGAAGTTCAAGAAGCTGACCAACGCTCAACGGTCTGGTTTGAACCAAATTCCCAACCGTCGATTTACGTTGTGGTGGTCGCCAACAATCAACCGCGCTAACGTCTACGTCGGTTTCCAAGTACAGCTGGATCTCACTGGTATCTTCTTGCACGGAAAGATTCCCACCTTGAAGATCTCTCTTATCCAAATCTTCAGAGCCCATTTGTGGCAAAAGATCCACGAGAACGTGGTCATGGATCTTTGTCAAGTGTTTGATCAAGAGCTGGAGTCTTTGGGGATCGAGACGGTTCAAAAGGAGACGATCCATCCGAGAAAGTCCTACAAGATGAACAGCTCTTGCGCTGATATCCTCCTGTTCGCGAGTCACAAGTGGAACGTAACAAGACCATCGATTCTATTTGATACCAAGGATGTTATTGAGCCGACGACAACCAACAAATTCTGGGTCGATGTACAGCTGCGCTATGGTGACTACGATTCTCATGACATTGAGCGATACACCCGTGCGAAGTACCTGGACTATACGACTGATAGCATGAGTATTTACCCTTCGGCGACAGGTCTCATGATCGGTATTGACTTGGCATACAATCTCTACTCGGCTTATGGGCAATACTTCCCAGGTTTGAAGACGCTTGTTCAGCAAGCTATGGCCAAGATCATGAAGGCTAACCCAGCCTTGTATGTTCTCCGAGAACGTATCCGCAAGGGTCTTCAGCTCTATGCTTCGGAGAGCAACCAAGAGTTCCTGAACTCTCAGAATTATTCTGAGCTGTTTAGCAACCAAATCCAGCTTTTCATTGATGACACTAACGTTTACCGTGTCACCATTCACAAGACTTTCGAGGGTAACTTGACGACGAAACCTATCAACGGCGCTATCTTCATCTTCAATCCTCGGACAGGCCAGCTGTTCCTGAAGATTATCCATACTAGTGTTTGGGCAGGACAGAAACGTTTAGGTCAACTAGCGAAGTGGAAAACTGCCGAAGAAGTGGCTGCTCTCATCCGCTCGCTCCCAGTTGAAGAACAGCCGAAGCAGCTTATTGTCACCAGAAAGGGTCTATTGGATCCTCTAGAGGTCCATTTACTCGACTTCCCGAATATCTCCATTCGTGCCTCAGAGTTGCAGCTGCCATTCCAATCTGCGATCAAGTTAGAAAAGCTCAACGACATGATTCTTCGAGCTACGGAGCCTCAGATGGTACTTTTCAACCTGTACGATGACTGGCTGAAGACGATATCGTCTTACACGGCGTTCTCTCGTCTTGTATTGATTCTACGTGCTCTCCACGTCAATGCAGACAAGACAAAGCTTCTTCTGAGACCAGACAAAACCGTCATCACCCAGGAACATCATATCTGGCCAAGCTTGTCAGACGAGGATTGGATCAAGGTTGAAACGCAACTCCGAGATCTCATTCTGAATGATTACGGCAAGAAGAACAACGTCAACACCTCCAGCTTGACCAGCAGCGAAGTCCGTGATATTATCTTGGGTATGGAGATTAGTGCTCCGTCCATGCAGCGTCAACAAGCAGCGGAAATCGAGAAGCAGCAGCAGGAGCAGCAACAGCTGACAGCCGTTACCACCAAGACACAAAATGTACACGGAGAGGATATCATTGTCACAACCACATCCCAGTTCGAGCAACAAACCTTCGCATCGAAGACTGAGTGGCGTACGAGGGCTATTGCCACGTCTAATCTACGAACACGTGCGAACAACATTTACATCTCTTCGGATGACATCAAGGAAGATGATCATTTCACTTACATCATGCCTAAAAACGTTCTGAAGCGCTTTATCACCATTGCTGATCTACGCGTTCAAGTCGCTGGATACCTGTATGGCTCATCTCCCCCTGATAATGACCAGGTTAAGGAGATTCGTTGTATCGTCATGGTTCCACAGATTGGTAATACTCGCGATGTCCAACTGCCACATCAATTACCCCAGCATGAGTACCTGGAGAAGCTGGAGCCGCTTGGTATTATCCACACAATTTCTGGAAATGAGCCCCCATACATGACTGCGGCCGATGTAACGCAACACGCGCGCCTCATGAATTCCCACAACTCATGGGACAAGAAAACCATCACTATGACGGTTTCGTTTACACCTGGAAGTGTTTCTCTCGCGTCATGGGCACTCACTCCGCAGGGATACAAATGGGGAGCTGAGAACAAGGACCTCGGTAGCGAACAACCTCAGGGATTCAGTACGAGCATGGGAGAGAAATGCCAACTGCTATTATCCGACAAGATCCGAGGATATTTCCTCGTACCAGAGAACAACACCTGGAACTACAGCTTCATGGGAAGTGCATTCGGCGGAATCGAGAAGAAGCCAGTTCATGTGAAAATTGATACCCCCCTTCCATTTTACAACGACCAACATCGACCCCTACACTTCCAGAATTTTGCCGAACTGGAAGATATTTGGGTGGACCGGTCGGATAATTTTGCTTAAGGGTTGTAAGATTGCGAGCTTCTAGAAGCAACTTGGATCGTTCTACGCGTCAAGGCATGGATTGTGGCTTGGGATGGGACATGACAATTTAAGGGGCGTTTGCGGGCGCCTGGACAGGGCTGTAGTGTAATATTGTGTACTGTACTTTAGCATATGTATTGATTGAATTCGGTTTAGATTCCCAAAAATATACACTCTCTAGCGCACTATCGATTATGAAGCTGATTGATAAGTGATGATTGAGCACGTCGTGGCTTGACGCCGTGCTGGAGGGGCATAATTTTGGAACGCGACGAAATTTACCAGAGTGAATGCATTGACGGTGATGACTTCTTCTAACGGTAGTGAAATTTCCGGGCACGCGGACAAAAATAGCTGGACAGGGGTTTGACATGAACGATATTTTAGTCGACTCGTCATTTCATAATTTCATCCTTCCGTCATTCTTTTCCTTCTATTTGAACTTCCATGAAGCGCATGTAAACGCAATCTTAACAGTATTGATTGAACTCCGATTTTTGTTTGGAACGGGCCGTGTTGTTTGGACGCCTGACCGTACTATGCTTTAACAGAAATTAGCACGCATGAAACTCGCTGTGTATGGCATTGACGGCGAGCGGACGGTAATACCGACACAGATTAAGGCCAAGGATATCGATTGCCCACACGAACCACAGCTACGTAGTAGCTTCGGACGCAACGATGCTCATTCGAAAGTAGTTTCATTTACGGGCAGGGCGTCTTGTATACGCGGTGCAGAACCACAATACTGTATGTGCTAGGAGCATGCGACTTGTGGCGTTTGGACGCTTGCACATACATAACTCGCACCATAATTTGCACCAGACACAGTAGTCAGACTGGTCAGACTGGTCAGATTGAACTACTGAGAAACTACTGGACTCTATGTTGCCGGGGTTAACTCGGTACTTCGCTCTAATGTTGCGCAGGTAGGTAGCGATCATCATCATCGTCCCCAGATTATTCAAGGGACCTCGTGGTAATGTCTCACCACGGGTCGGTAGCGTTAGTGAGGCGGGATTGAGTGGGATTAATGCTGGGTCCCTCGTGCCTACAACGCCCCTACTACGCCTACCGAAGTAAGATGCTCTACTCGTGGCTATTCTTGTCTCCATAGGGAAATCCAACGTGGTCACTAGAAAAAAAAGCCTTGACAATCTCCACGGCCAACCCTAGGCCCTATGGGACGAATTCTCCGCCCTAAGTATCCATTGGACCGTTTTATCACGTCATCTCCGTGATATTCGCCGTGGCCCTGTGGAAAAGGAGAAGACCTTGCCTGTCATCCATGTCATCTATGGGATTTTGTACTGTACCTGTATTTCAGTACTGTACCCATTTCAGTGTGGGTTGCGTTGGCGTTCACTAGCACCAGTACCTTACAGAAATGTTGCTAACTAAAGTCTAGGGGACCAGGGATGTGTTCAACGGTGCTCCCTGAATCAGGACGAAAAGTATGCCCGGCGTGGGATTCAATAGTACCTTCCTTACACGGGATCGGAGTGGCTACAGAGGAATGAGCAAGAAGTGACAGAAGGAATGGTCTTCTATCCGATAGCCGCCTGGAGGCCGCGGTAGTATTTGCATTCCCACGTGTCTCCTGTCTCCTTTCTGCTCATCCAAGTCACAATGTGGCACTGGTTTCATACTTCCACGCCACACACTTTTCCCTCAGATTCTTCGATGCCGTCGCCCCGCCGCGTCGCATCAGCCTCCCTTTTGTTTCCAGACTTCATGCTCGATGCGAACCCCTCCCTATTCTTTCACACAGTGGGCAATTTGACCCCCATATCGGGAAAAGCCAATCTGATCATCGCCCCTCTCCCCCCTGCCCGCCCTACAATAATGCGGTCAGCGGATGCCTGGAAGCACTGGGATTGTAATGGGTACCAGCATAGTCAGAGAGTCCACTTTGGGCCAGGACCCTAGAGGAGGGGATCCACGGATTATGCATACGGCAATGCCCAAGAACCACGACATCCATGGCCGGTACTCCAAGGATAGCCACACACGCCACAACCCACCATCAGGCTCTGTCTCATCCCAGCTACCCAGGCAAGTTCGAGGGCTCGCTTTAATACCAGTAATTAGGTTATCCGCCTGGCGCATAGATCGTTGTGCTCTACGGGGAAGATCTCAGTCGTGTTGCTTGGCATGTGGAATATCGGATCAAGGGCCACCCCATATAATAAGTTGCCATATCCTCGATCTTCCTCCGCTCTTGATACTAGCTATATCTATATTACTCCCGCCTACCGCACATCCTTCAGCCTATTTGTTTACGGGATAGGAAACATACTCGGTTGGACCCTCCTATAATAAAGTCTGATATAGACCACAACAAAATCGCCCACCGTGGAAAACACCAAACACACGCGATAAGCTTCGCGAGATTCAGAAACATCACCAAACAAGCACCATACTCCTCCCTCATTTTTCATTTTCGGCAAGCTGCCAGAGCGATCCGCTCTGGAAGAATCCATGCACGCTGGCGGCACCATATCGAGTAGTGCCGGGCTACAATTACTCTGCACAAGTATCAAATGCGGACGAAGGCACCCAACAACAGCATTTGTACGAGCCACAGCAGCATCATCAACAGCTCCAACACGCTGGCGCTCAAAACCATGACTCGCTGCAAGACCTTGGTGGGCAGCAGTCGCAGCATCACCACCAACCGATGCTGCTTGGAGATCCCATGGCCCAGCTCGCCGGTCAGCCGCACTTCAGAAGCGGTCAGCATCTAACATACGGTACTCCAAGCCAGCAACGCCCGTCAAGTCTGAAGAGAGTGCGGCCACACGAGGAGCTGGATATGAATCTAGGACTGGAGGACGATGGCCTGGAATCTCTGGGACAGCAAAGTATGGTGGGGTACGGCCAGCCTCCATCCCCGCAGCACCATCATCACCATCACATTCCGGACTCGGGACGGCCGTCGAAAATGTCAAGACATGGTGCTGATGATTCAATGATGTCTCAAGGCGCTCCAAGTGTAGTCGGCCAACCCGGAATGCCATCTCCAGCTCAGAAGCCGCGCGGACCGAAGCTGAAGTTCACACCCGAAGATGATCAACTGCTCGTCGACCTCAAAGAGAACAAATCTTTGACCTGGAAGCAAATCGCCGAGTTTTTTCCCGGACGATCATCTGGAACACTGCAAGTACGCTACTGTACGAAGCTCAAAGCCAAGACTACGCAGTGGACCGATGAAACCGTAAGAATAACCCTGCCTTTGCAAATTTACTAGCTAACATGGTTCTACTTTAGGTTCAAAAGCTACGTCTCGCACTTGAGGACTATGAGCAGGAGAAGTGGCGTATCGTTGCGGGCAAGGTGGGGACAGGCTTTACACCGGCAGCATGCCGGGAGAAGGCAGATGAATTATAGCAGTCAGCGTCTCCAACAGGAGCGCAAGCTTCTGAGTTCGGGGACAATCAAGGGTATTCAGATCTGGCTGAGGATAGCGACAGCGACATCGACAGCGACAATGACAGTGAGGGTGGTGATTCTAGAAACGAGGAGGACCTTAGGGATCTTTCACTTGAGAGATATTTAGGGGAGGTCAGGATATGATGGCACAGATACGGAGTTTGGAGGTTGGTTGATGACAGGGTGAATACGAATTGGATGGGATAGATGGCAAAATTGGCCCGGAGGACCAAAAAAAAACATATATGGGCATCCACAGGCGGAAACGAAGACGGCGACGACGACAGCTACGCATACTATTTTCAAATCTCGCCGCACACTACATAATACGCTCGGGCAGGACCTCGACATCTTTCCTTTGTCTATATATCATTCGCTACGCGGTTTATGAGGGAGGTTATTTTCAGGAATGGGCGATATGACGACAGGCTATAGAACGGAATACCCCCTTCGGTCCAATCGCATCTCTATTTTGCATTTTCATTTTCCTACGGTATTGCAGACAGGCATGTCAAACTTGTAATTTACGAGCTACAGTATTAATCTTGCGTTCATTGGCTTGTGCCGCACATCTTTTGGCTTTTCAGGTAGAATTATTTAGACTGTAAACACTTTAATTGGAACACTCCTCTTCTTCTAACAACAACTGTTGGGCTGTTGTCAACAGGCGGTGATTCACAGCTGTTACACGACTTACCTCACTGACCGACTTTCTAATGGGCCAGGCTGGACCTCATGCGCGGACAGGGGATACTGAATACTTCAGGACTGTGCCTAAGAGCACAACGCCCAATCCGTTGACTGGCATCGGAGCATTATGGAACTATTGAAATCCAATCCAGGTCCTTTCCCGCCCTGCCATTGCTAATGTCGTCGTCGTTAAAGGGGAAGGTGTTTTCCTGAGATTGCCCGACGGACCACAGGACCACGAGCCACAATATAATACTCCCTGGGCACCTACAGTGCTACCACTAGAGTATATTTGCCATCTTAATAAACTAGCCACGCAGCTCCTCGAGTAGTAGGGTGACACGCCCGCCAAGAGTTGCCGTAACTCCCGAAACACATCGCCCGCACGGATTATCCATACGATCCCCGCGCCTTCTCAGAAACTTCCCGACCTCATACACACCATCACAAGTTTGAGTGCGGGGTATGTGCGCTCGCCGCCCCGATAGTATGTCATATATCAACAACCAACATCTCCGCTGTCTCCAGTCTACTCGCCACGTTGCGCCAAGGTCGTTGAGATCCCGCCTTCTTGTGTCCTTTTGCCTGCGATGCGTCCACTTGCATCGATCGATGGCTCGCAAACAGGGTCTATCACGGATGGCCAGTTGGGGATTGCATGAGGGCCTGTCGGCAGTAGATGAACCGGCAATCGCGCGAGGGCTCTTGCCCCCTGTTCCCTGATTTCCACTGGCCCGAGGCTGGTCTAGATTCCTTTTTTTCCCTCCGTGAATGGCCGTGAGGGAGTACTTACAACGGAAGTGCTGAGCGGCTATATGTGTGCCTGTGATAGAAGTACCTATTTCACGGCAACGAACGGCCCGACACAGGACCTTAGGCGTGAGTGAGTGAACGTGATGGAGCGGTGTCATGCGGTTTCAGAGTTGTCTGACAATGGCAGTGGTGACCAGAAAGTGAGGATCGTGAGGTTGGAGACAAATGGGAGATATAGCTGAAAATAGTAATGGCAGGGAGTACCTGGTGTCGATGAACGGGAGACTGAACTGACCATGCTCTCAGCTACTTTAAACCCTCGTTCCCAGACTTGGGACGGGAATGAGGCAGGGAAGTTCGGATGATGGTAGCTTTATTAGGATGGCATGAATGATGCCGACCGTCAAAGCCTGTTCGGTGACGGGATATAGAATTTGGGTTCTTGATAGGAACCCCATACGGACGATGAGGCACGGGTTGTGAGAAGACCGAATGCTTCAGTCTCTACGACGTATATTAGTGATAGATTGGTGATAATATTTTAATACTGATAATCATCAATCATCAACGGCCTGTTAGATGTAGAGAATAATTGCATAATGATCAAAACTGTCGGGTTTGGATATCACCTTAGTTATCATGCCCTCAACCATTGACGTTTTGGTCTCGTGCCAGGTGATATTCAGTCCCCAAAGTCGCCCCCACTGTAACACACACAATACGCGAATGCATGCAGGAACATAAAGTTTCCGAGACAACGCTGTGTTCGAACATTGCTACATGGACCCCTACTGCCAACTGGTGCTATGCAAACAGTGTTAACTGACCGAATCCCTCTAGTTTGGGTTTGGAGTGTTGTGAGACATATACACCTAGAATAGGCATGACAAGAGAAAAACGTTACTCAGACGAAAACAACGGCACAATATTCGCGCAATACGGGGACGCGGGGATGACTTTTGTGGGCCAAAAAAACGAGGACAGAACGATATGTCGTGGGCATTCGTGGGCGTGGGGCTGTGCAGCTTGCGGGGACGACGTGGACGACTCGTGTTGTGTGGAGCGTACGTAATCTACCAGCCGTGGATGGCATGGTAACGAACAATAATGATCAACGAAGATCCATGGAGATCAATTAGGATCAATGATGATCAATCAGAGAAGAAACGATTATTTTCAAGAGAGAGAACCACTCTGATATATGTAAGATAAGAAGGCGCTGAATCGACCGGTTGCGGGGGAATCGACAGGGAGATAAACAAAAGTAACCATTTCTAGAACAGCCACTTTTTCTATTACTAGTCAGCCCCCACGTGGTTTAGCACTGCCACAACTCTATTCAACCGACTGTCGTAAGGCAACTCGTTTTACCTGTCGCTGGTCTTGGCTCCCTTGGAATAATCCGCTTTTACATGGTTACTCTTGAGGGTTAATCTATTATTTATCGCTATTACTTCGAAATTCTCGAGTCCAAAGTCATTCGTTTTGGCCGTGTCAAATGCTACATCTCACATCTCGCCAACAGCGATTTTAGTGTTCAACCTACATCGAGTCGGTCGATCTAGCCAGAGCGAGAGCCAACCAATTCGACACGACGCGCTCCTGTTAAATTCGCCCGGGGATTCAATGCGGCCAAGTAAATATAATTATCTTTATTAGAGTGCGCAACCTCCTTCTCCGACAACCGACGAGGCTCCCGCGCTACCCTCAGCGGCACCCTTCTGTGCTGGAGATCTCCTCTGGCTGAAGCCACTCCGTATGAAGGGGGAGGTCCAAGGGCATTAAGGACCGGCTCATACGAAGCATGTCAGATGAGCCAAAGGCAGATGCTCCATCTGCCGCCGTGGAAAACAATGCGCCACCTCCAAACTTGACAATAGACACAAGGGCAGCCGATGGCCGAGGCACTTCTGCGCAGAGGACCCCGTCGCCCCTTAGCCCATTGTCCAGGGCCCCATTACCAAGGGCAAACACCGCACCTATACCACCATGGCAGCCTGTCATACCACCAGGGTTATCACCGACATCTCCAACCGGCCGCGATCGAGGCTACTCACTGAGACGCGCTCTTTTCACCAGAGGTGTCACCACGAAAGACATCGAGCTTGCAGAAAGCGGACCGCCACAACCACCACCGCAGGATGGCTACCCATTTCCGCCAACAGCGGCACCAATCGAGGAGAAGAAAGAAGACACAAGACCTGAAGTTCCTGCGGCACCTACAGCAGAGCTTCCTCCCATACAAGAGTCAAAGAGCAATTTCATGACTGATTCTCTACCGAATTACTCACAATGGGTTTTACAACAGAGGAAAAATGGTCTGATTTCAAGAGTCGAAACGAACTGCAAGAAGACATACAAGGAATTGAGAAAGCGCATTCTTAGAATTCAGGATATCCCACCAAGTAAAGATGGAAGGCATATATACCTGGACCCGTCGAGGAGACGGCCTTGCATGGACGAAAGAACAAACAAAGACTACATTGGGAACTCGATACGTTCTTCTAGATACACATTATGGAATTTCTTGCCGAGACAGCTTTTGTTCCAGTTCGGGAAGATTGCCAATTTTTACTTCCTGATTGTTTCAATTCTTCAGATGATCCCAGGACTGAGTACCACTGGTACATATACGACGATCGTCCCGTTGCTGGTCTTCATCACTTTGAGTATGACCAAAGAGGGTTACGATGATGTCCGCCGTTATAAGTTGGATAAGGCGGAAAACAGGAGAGAAACCAAGGTTATGCGCGAGGTTTCCGAGTCCGAAACTATCTCTGACGATTCGGATGTTTGGGTGGACACCAAGTGGCAAGATGTCAAAGTTGGGAACATAATAAAACTTGCCAGAAATGATGCAGTCCCAGCGGATATTGTACTGCTCCATTCTGATGGCGTGAACAATATCGCCTATATCGAGACCATGGCGTTGGACGGCGAAACCAACCTCAAAGCCAAGCAACCATCTCCCAACATTGCGGGCAAGTGTCAAAATGCGAATGCCATAGCAAAGTGCGATGCTCTATTTGTGGCCGAGGATCCCAATATCGATTTGTACAACTTCGAGGGCAGAGTCACAGTAGATGGCGACACCCTACCACTTACCACCAACGAGATTGTTTACCGTGGCAGTGTTCTTCGCAACACAAATACTGCTATTGGAATGGTGGTTGATACTGGAGAGGAGTGCAAAATTCGAATGAACGCCAACAAGAACCCGAGAATTAAGGCGCCTACCATGCAGTTTGTTGTCAACAGAGTCGTCATCATTATCGTTTTCTTCGTCCTCGGCTTGGCTAGTATATGCACCATTGCCTACCAGGTCTGGTCAAAGAAAGTCGAGTCGAAATCGTGGTACCTCTCCGGCGCGAGAGTACCAATAGGGCAAATTCTATCCAGCTTCATTATTATGTTCAACACTATGATCCCACTCTCGTTGTACGTGAGCTTGGAGATTATTAAGCTGTGGCAACTGTTACTCATGAACGACATCGACATGTACGACCCGATTTCTGACACACCCATGCAAGCCAACACTACAACTATCAACGAAGAACTAGGCCAGATCAGCTACGTCTTCTCCGACAAGACCGGAACTCTTACAGATAACATCATGCGCTTCCGTAAGATGAGCGTTGCCGGAGTCTCTTGGCTTCACGATTTTGATATTCAGAGGGAAGCTGCCTTAGCGGCGCCGGCAGGAAAAACGGCAGGCAAAGGCAAGCAAAATTCAAGGAAGTCACGAGGGTCGAGTTCAACCCGCTATACCATCGATTCGACTACGGATGATAGAAGCTCGGAAGCTGAGTATGGAAAGGGAGCCCTTGCAGGCACCCAATTTTTAAATACTGCAGCACTATCGGTAAGGGGGCCATCGCAGGAGCTGAAGACACAGCAGCTGCTAGAATACCTACGCCACAAGCCGCATGGCGTGTTTGCTCGAAAAGCTAGATTCTTTTTGCTCTCATTGGCACTCTGCCACACCTGTCTCCCTGAGACACAGGAAGATGGGACCGTCGATTTTCAAGCTGCCTCGCCGGATGAACTTGCCCTTGTTCGAGCGGCTCAAGATCTCGGTTACATGGTCATCGACAGAGCTGCCCAGACGATTACCTTAAAGACTCGTCCCAATGGATCTACCGGTCCTGAGACTACTGACGTGTATACCGTTCTCGATGTGATCGAGTTTACTAGTAAGAGGAAGCGCATGTCGATAATCGTCCGCTTTCCAGACGGCCGCCGATGCGTGTTCTGCAAGGGTGCAGACTCGGCGGTTGTGAAGCGATTGAAGCTCAGCCACCTCGCCACACAGAAAAGGGCGGAGGTTGAGCGAAGATCTAGCATGCGCAAGAGCATGGATGCGGAGCAGGCTCTAAGGCGGCGAAGTGATGCATACAATGGCAGCCCAAGGAACAGCATGAGCATTGACTTAAACAGGAGTCTAGACCTCGCGCGAACCAGTCTAGGTGCTTCCCCAAGAACAAGCGGAGTTGGGAACAGGTTCAAGCCATTCCGTGAAGAAATGAAGTCTTGGCTTGAGGATCGCGAAACTAATACTGAACCTCACTCTGCCGCCAATTCTATTGAATATGCGAGCCCAAAAACATCGCTTCAGATGCCTAGGAAGTCGTTCGCTTCCGTGATAATCGATGAAGACGAATACTTTGACCACATGGTCGATGAATCGCTAGCTGTCAATGAGGCGGCGGTTTTTGAGCGCTGCTTTCAGCACATCGAAGACTTCGCAACCGAAGGTCTTCGCACCTTGCTCTACGGATACAAATTTATCGATGAACAGGAGTATAACGTGTGGAAGAAAGTATACCACGACGCGGCTACAAGTCTCGTCGATCGACAGGAATTGATCGAAGCAGCTGGAGACTTGATAGAGCAGGATTTCGACCTAGCAGGCGCTACTGCTATTGAAGACAAATTGCAGAAGGGAGTGCCCGAGACGATTGAGAAGCTTCGACGAGCGAATATCAAGCTGTGGATGCTTACTGGTGATAAGCGCGAAACGGCCATCAACATTGGCCACTCTTGCCGGCTTATCAAGGATTACTCAAAGGTGATAATTCTCGACACAGCTTTGGGTACTGTTGAACAGCTCATGGCCACGTCACTTTTGGACATTGGCCAGGGTTCCGTTGCGCACTCCGTTGTTGTCATCGATGGCCAAACGCTCAGCGATATTGAAGCCAACGAGACATTATCACAGCTATTCTTCAGCCTCGCAGTCCATGCCGACTCCGTCATTTGCTGCCGCGCCTCGCCTTCCCAAAAAGCACTTCTCGTCAAGAAGATCCGACTCCGCGTTAATGGATCTGTAACCCTTGCCATTGGTGATGGCGCCAACGATATCGCTATGATTCAAGAGGCCCACGTCGGTATTGGTATCACAGGGAAAGAGGGTTTGCAAGCAGCGCGAATTTCCGATTACTCGATAGCCCAGTTTCGCTTCCTCCAGAAGCTGTTATTGGTCCACGGCCGTTGGAATTACGTCCGTACTGGAAAGTATGTGCTGGGGACTTTCTGGAAGGAGATGCTGTTTTATCTCACTCAAGCTCTATACCAACGCTGGAATGGGTATTCCGGTACTTCCTTCTACGAATCTTGGAGTTTGAGTATGTTCAACACGCTGTTCACGTCGCTCCCTGTCATCTTCTTGGGTATTCTCGAGCAGGATTTGTCTGCTGCGACTTTACTCGCCGTGCCCGAGCTGTATTCGCAGGGTCAGCGTGGTGAGGCTTTCAACATCAGGAAATATTTCGGATGGATGTTCATGGCTACCCTTGAAGCCGGCCTTGTGTATTTCATGGTGGTCAGCCTGTATTCGTGGCCCGCTATTGGCGGCGACGATGGGATCTTTGCGATGGGGGACCTCTCGTTTGGTATTTGCGTCGTTATCATCAACACGAAACTCCTGTAAGTTGACGCCAACATATACCTAACCTTCACACGGAACTAACGTGACTTCACAGGTTCATTGAGAAACAGAATAAAACTCTCCTTTCACTACTCGCCTTTACTATTTCCATCTCCCTTTGGACCCTTTGGAATATTGTTCTTAACTATATATACGCCACCAAAGAATCACTGGCGTATAATGTACGCAATGGATTCATCAAGAGTTTCGGGGGGTCGCTCGCATGGTGGATAACTGGTGTCGTTACTTTCGCTGCATTCCTTATTTTCGAGTTTGGGGTCGCCAGCGTACGCAAGACGTTCTGGCCTGTTGATACGGATGTTTTCCAAGAACTGGAGAAGGATAAGGCGATGAAGACGAAATTTGAGATGGCGTGTAGAGATGTGCTGAGCGGGACGAAGGGTGCGACTGAGGCCGAAATATTAGAGGAGCAAGAGAAGGAAGAGGAGGAGCGGGAGAAGAGGAGGTTGGAGGAGGAGGTGAGCCAACTGTTACATAAGAGGGCGATAGACGCGGGCGCACAGGATACCACGGTTAGAAAGTAGTAAATTATATATATATTTGTCACTACACTTGTTCCCCTTCATGTTCCAGTTACCCTCGTTGCCAGCAGTTACTAAAACCACTGGGTATGAGGGAGGCTTAAAACCAAGAAACTGTCCAATATTCCACAGCACATTGATAGTTGCGATAAATTCACATCTTTGAGAAAACAACACAGAATCAAAAGTCACAAATATGGCCCACAAAACCTGAAAGTGGGAAATATCACTGTAATTCTTTCAGACCCTAACATATCCCGCAGCTTTTCCGTGAACGCCATCACCACCACCATGTCCAAATCCGTCTCCACCTATCCCAGCCTAACCCCTCGGAGCACCTCTCCCGCTTGCCCTCGCCCGACTGACTGTCGCCCTGCCTCTTGCCAATCCCACACCACGTCCCTTTACGCCCCTCGAGCGGAACATCGGAGCATTCCTGTTATCTCATCAGTATAGTCCTTGTATCTTCCAGCCCAAACGCCTGGTTATCTTACCTCAACATATCCGGCACAATAAAGAACCTCACATGCGACCCTCTGATGTACACCTGGTCCAGATGCGACACACGTCCATCGCGGGCCGTCACCGTGATATCCTTGAGCTGCACATTCATGTTGTCCTCAGCCTCGAGCAGCTTCCCGCGGTAGACTTGTCCGGACGTAATTTCGAGTGTGACAACGTGGCCCTGTGACAGACACATATTAGCATGGTTCATCTTATGGCTAGGTCCCCCCGGCCCGCTTTGTCGTGCGCGCAATTGCTCGAGATGTCTGAGGGCGAGGTGGGGTCGCAGAAATTGGATGGTGTACCTGAGCTTCGTTCAGCAGCTTAATAGGAATACCGATAGTGCTCGTCATCTTGGCGTCGTGTCGCGGCGCTTAATGACAACAATGAAGACTTGGGCTGTGCGTGAGGGTGAGGATATGGCTGTGTGGAATCGTGGGGTGGGCGTTGCAGACGAGGTCCGCGCGGTTGAGGTTGGCCCAGATAGAGCTTGAAGCATTGGCGCTAACGCGCCTTGCGAGATTTCTGTGCGCAAGGCTGAGACTCGCGCGACGTCATGTGACGTTAGCCGCGATTATCTCACCACGACTTTGGCTTTTGATAGAAGAAGCCTTCTGTAATATCAGTCTCCGTGCGCCTCGAATATTTTGGAGTTCACCATGCGTTAAAAATATAATAGTCTTTCCATTTTTTTGTATTACCACACTGTTTCAAGTGCCTTTCTCTTCGTCAACCGCATCGATGGTTGATCTTCGCACCTTCAACCTCTCGGGCACGCTCTCGGCGCTGAGCCTCCTCTTCCGCCCATCCCAGTGCATTCCTCAGGCTGTTGTGCGGAACTTTAATGATCTGCCTCTTCCATTATCTCGTGCTTTCGACAACGATAAACGCTTTGGGAAGGTGAATATCCGGGCTGTGGTTCTGGACAAAGATGATTGCTTCGCCAGGCCTGGCGACAACGAGATTGCGCCTGAGTTCAAGGTATGTGAATTTATTTTCTCTTGTCAATATCCATTAGAAGACCAATAGATGCAATCCCGTTGTTTTTTGGTCGCTATTTTCACGTGATTTTATATATATCCCTTTTGCCCCTGACAACTCTCTGCCACATATGAACTTAAACTAACACAAATCAGGCACAATTCGCTCGCATTCGCGCAGCCTACCCGCCCCCATCCATGTTAATTGTTTCCAACACAGCTGGAACACCTTCGATGGACCCGGATCTCACCTCCTCCGCCCTCCTCGCCGCCGCGACGTCCGTCCCAGTCCTCGCACACCGCACCAAGAAGCCCGGCTGCAGCGCCGAGATAATGGCTTATTTCCACTCCCACGCCGAGCTACGTGATCTGAAGCCTGAAGAGGTGGCCATAGTTGGGGACCGCCTGGCGACCGATGTTGTCCTTGCAAATCGTATGGGGGCCTATGCGGTATGGGTTCGTGAAGGCGTGGTGGCAAAGGAGGAGAAGAGCCTTTTTGCAAGGTGGGAGTACGGGATTCACGACTGGTTAAAAAGACGAGGGGTTCAGAGCCCCGTGCCCGGGAGCCCTTTTGAGTGAAGGGTTTATTGAAATCATTTAACTACAATGGCCATCTCATGATTGTATACTCTCGATCTGGGCCAGAGCTGATGTACTTGGTCGTCAGTCAATGACCAAGGTGTATTTCTAAGCCCTATTCAGTAGCTGACTTTCGTTGACGCCAACCCGCGCCAAAAAAATTGCCGTAGTGCGTAATTATCAAAGGCGGCATTGTTAGGATTGCTTTAGTAACAACTATAATCGACACCATGCTCCCTATATTTACTATGTGTTCTTTAAAGCACGGAATTTCTTCAAAAACAAATGCGGTGACAACTTATATACAGCACTCCCTCAGCTGTATTGATTCTCAATTGTTTCATTAACGAGTTTAAAACTACCTGGGGAACGTCGCATTCGTTGAATCTATCCACGGCGTAGTGTGGGCACAGTATTAAAGGTGGGATCACGAAATAGTCTCGAAGATCCTCCAGGCTGCTTCAAACATGAATATGTAACGATATGTATATATGTATATCATCGCCTATTCACCTATAAATAGCTTTGCGCTACTTAAATACCCCATTGCCCCATTCCTCATACTTTCCCAACGGACCAACCTAATCATAATTATACAAACGGTGGAGGCGCCAGATCACCCTCTTCTATTGATCAGGCCAATGTGTTACTGCAAATACAGACAGCCCTCCTGCCTGATGCCAACACAACCATGCCAACCCTTCTAGACTTACCCGTCGAGGTGCTTGAAGTGATCGTCTCTAAAGTTCACTCTATCAAGGATATTGAGGCTCTTGCGGTGCAGTGTCAGCGTCTCATGGACTATGCAATGTGGCTACCAGGAAGAGTTACCATCGAATCTTACTCAATAGAGAATGCAACCTCCGAAAAGCTACCAAGCTCTTGTTGTCTATTTTGCGAAAGCCGATATTAGGAACCTACGTGCGCGATCTTGAATTTTGCTACAATATTTCCGAGGCTGAACATAATTTGGATGAAAACGATTCGCTGGAAGAAGAGGAAGAAGAAGATGATGATGATGATGCAGCTAGAGTATATTTAGCTACAGCGAAGGATGGGAAGAATCCAATGCAAAGTCAACCGCATACTCCTGAAGAATGCTGTTCAATCTTTCTTCCGCCGGTTCGTCATATTAATTGTCCCCCTCCTTTCCATACGCCTCCAACTTGGCCTGAGGACCTGATTCCCCAGCCTGCCCAGATATGGCCCGCGCTTCCAGAAGTTTTTTGTCGCATCTTCGATTGCCTGGAGTGTCGCAGGTGCCTGTCTCATGGCTGATCTAGACTAAGTCAGATCATACTCTCGTAGAACGTGATGGTTAATACTTACTCGCATGGGGGGCATCCTCGCTCGAAAACATACTGCTGGTACATGTCGTTGGTGACATACGAAACGATGTAGGCGGCGACAATAATCGACACGAAAATTGCCAAACTGAAGAAGTAACAATTCCAGTAATGTTTGATCATCCTCGACTGCCTCTCATACGCTATCTCACCCTTAAACACTCTAGTTAGCTAGTATTTTCAGTGGTGTCAAGAGTCTGGCTAGATACAGCGTCTTTTTGGTTGCACCTTTGACATCCAGCCATAGTGACTCCGGGATTGGGTTTAGTTTTGAGCAACTTTATTTTTTTCGAGTTTGCGAGATGCATCTTCAGGATTGTGCAAGGTGTTATATTTAACGCTACAAGTTATATTTCTGATCTGGAAGGAGCCAGTCTGTTATTTATAATAATGAGCTGTTTCTAAGGCAGGCGCCGCCTTCCCTCTTATATGGACACGTGACTATGGCTATCAGGCCATATGTGTTGAGGATTTTGCAAGTAA
>KV459429.1:75760-125144 GCA_001662645.1 Pseudogymnoascus sp. 03VT05
GTGAGTACAGTGGGAACGCTGACCTTACTATGGAGATTACCCGCTTTTCAGGGCCAAAACTCCGGAATATTTCATAGCCCGATCTTCATTCCCAACATCCTCAACCCCAGCTGGGAGAACGGAGGACTGTATTATCCGCGCTGCGACCAGGCCGTGGACGGGAGCGGGAATAGTACACTGATGGAACCGTATACCGGGAACGCAGCGATTGGGTATGCGCGACTCAATATTGAAGATGGACAGAAGAAGATGTGGGAGAAGCCTTGGACTGGTGAATTTGTGAGGAGGAAGCCATTCGTTGACACTACGGCGTTTGAAGACGGGGGGGTGGATTTCCTGAGGGCGGGATGGAGCGAGGAATTAAATGCGTTTATCGTCACGGCGAAGACGTGGCACGGGAAGAGTTCGAGGTGAGTTTTATGATTCCCAGGTATGACTGAGAGATGAGAATAGCTTGCTAGTTGTGATTTAACGACAGTGTGGAGTTGTCGTTTGGTAACTTGCCGCAAGGTGCATACGGAATTTGCGTTGATGGCAAGTTTCAGAGGAGCGTAGTGGTAAAGAGAGGGAATGAAGTGATATCTGAAAGCATGGAGATAGGAGGGACAGAAAGAGATATCGTAGTCCTGAAATGCCGTACATAGTACTTATTCTTCCGAGAAGCTGAAAAGGTGCTTTGCATAGTAGGTATCATTTACAGCAATTACGATTAAAATGAAGATATTTATTAAAAGAGAATTTAACATGTAAACGAAAATAGTAAAAACAAATGTCCTGCATTTATAAAACCCATCAACCATCCTAATATACACCATGCACATCTAACCCATACTCCCCCAAAACCAAGAACACCCCCTAAACCCCCCTCCAACACCCCCCATCCACCTCGCGCCCACGCGCCCCATCATCCATCACTTGAAACAATAATACATCAAAACCCCCCTAAAGTTCACCTCACTAACATCATCTCTAACATCAACCATCATCTTCCCCTCCCTCCAAAACCCGCCCTTCCTTGCCTCATCCACGAAACCCCTCATCGCCTCCCTAGCACGTCCTTTCAAAGCGAGGGACATGGCGCGGTCGAAGGCTGAGCGGTGGGCGGGAGTGAGGGAGGCGAGGACTTGGGGTGAGGGGGCTCGGTCTGGGGGTGCAGAGTTGCCTGGGGTGGAGTTGGTTAGTTGGTGTGGTGTAGTGGTGGAAAGGGGGGGGGGCGTACTGGTAAGTGTAGGCATGGCGGCAGTAGCAGGCGCGAGGTAAGACATGATGATGGTTGCTGGAAAGTTGAGATTGTGGTGTGTGTGTGGTGTTGTAATTTGATCTGTGATGTGATTCTGATTTCTGGTTTTGGGATTCGAAAGACGGGATTTTCGACTGGCTTTATAGGCCTCTCGCCATGTTGGATTTCCATATAAAACCAGCGTGGGCACCGCCCGGATCATCCAACGGCGGCAACAGTGATCATACTTCCTCATGACTCTTCTATAATTACCAACTATCCAACGATGGTAGCGCGGTCATCGCAGCCTCACCTCATGGACCACAGCCGCCGTCCATCCAACAGCGCGACCATCTTCTCACCTTGAATTTCTGTATGAGACTGCAATTGCCATCGGCCACCCTACTCATCTAACGGCGGTAATGGTCGCCATCCCATCTCATAACCGACAAAAGTGATATCCAACACCCACCCAGCGACAGTAGCGCCGCTATCATATCATGGACCATAGCCACCATCTCCAACATCGCGACCACCCGTTCTCATACAACGGCGGCAACGTCCATATTACAATACTTCCTCATAACCAGTATCTGTTATACCCAACACCCACGTTAGCGCCGCTACTCGCACCCGAATATCATGGACCACAGCCACCATCTCCAACATCACGACCGCCTTTGCACGCCACACCCACTTTTGCAACCGCAGCGCCTACATCTACCACCACCAACACCATCACCAAAGCCAACACACCAAAACACCTCTCCATACACACTTCCCATCTAATCCGCCCCGCCAACATAAATGTGGTGGGTGGTTATACTATCACAGCCCCGTTGGTTGGTGGTAGTCGCGACACAGCCGCAGAACTTGGCCGCTGTATCACTTAAGCGCCCGACCGCCAACAACGGGTGCTATCACGAGGGGGGATATGAGAGTTCGCGATACGCCGACTGAATTCCGGCCTTGGACCGTTTAATATGGTAAATCTTCACTTTTGTATTCTTTTATTTTGTCTAATTACCCAAAACCCCCAAAAATCTAATTCCTCCCCGCCCACTCCCGATACCACTCCAAAACCTCCCTATTAACCACACTCTCCCCCACCCCCCCGCCACTCCCACTAACAACCCTCTTAACCGCCACCTCAACCTTCTTCCCATTCCCCGTCACCGGCACCCCGCCCCCCTCACACACAACCCCCGGCACATGCCTCGCGCTCAGCCTCATCCCAATCTCCTTCTTAATTCTATCACCCAGCTCTTCACTCCAGCTTTCCCCGGGAGCCATCATACAGAAGAGCAGGACTGTTTCGTCTGCGTCACCCGCGCGACGGCGACCGACGCAGATGGCGTCGGAGATGCTGGGGAAGTGCGCGAGGAGGATGTTGTAGATCTCCGCTGACCCGAACCTCACACCGGCGGGTTTTAACGTCCCGTCGCTCCGCCCTAACATCAGCAAGCCAGACGCGGCATTATTCGTCCCCTTCCTCCCTGCCTCGGTATGCGGCACGAAGGAGATGAAATCAGCATGATGCCACACCCCCGGAAACGCAGCAAAGTACGCGTCGAAATACTTTGCATCCCCCTTTGCGCCGAAGAACGTAGTAGGTTGCGCAGGGAACGGGACATTGGCGACCAAATCCCCGGGTTCGGAGGGGGGGACGGGAGTGCCGGTGGGTGATACGGCGAGGAGAGACAGGCCGAGGGCGGGGGATTGGATTTCACCCACGTAGACGGGGAGGAGGGGGTTAGGTGCGCCGAAGAGGGATATGATATCCGTTCCCCCCGTGATGGATGCTAATTGGACAGTCTTAGGGAAGTTGGCGTAGATGTATTTATACGTTGACGGCGCGAGCGGGGAGCCAGTGGAGTAGATAGCCTCCAGAGTCTTGAGAGTAGCCGCTGGGCTTCCATCCGCTTGAGTGAGGAGAGGCTGAGTATGTTTCTGCTCCAGGATAGAGAGGTATTTCGCCGACGTCCCGAAGTGGGTTATGGACAGCGAATCAATGAGGTAGGGCATTGACATCTCCCCCTTCGGACGGAACGGCGAGCCGTCATAGACGACGATTGTGGTGCCGACGGACAGCGCGGAGACGAGCCAGTGCCACATCATCCAGGTGGTGGTAGTGTAGTAGAGGAGCCGGGAAGAGGGGCGCAGGTCGCCGTGGATGATGTGTTCTTTCTTGTGTTGGATCAGCGTGCCGAGGGCGGAGTGCACGATGCATTTTGGGGGCCCGGTAGTGCCGGAGGAGTAGAGGATGTAGAGGGGGTGGGAGGAGGGGAGGGGGGTGAATGTTTGGGGGGCGGAGGGGTTGGGGACGCTGTATGGATGTGTTAGTTTTGAACAAAAGAGGACGGAGTTTGATGAATAGTAAGCAGGGGTGGATATAAAAAGAAACGTACCTGTCAACAAAATCCTTATACTTCCACGCCTTCGCCCCCTCATCCACCACCTCCGCCAAACTCTCCACCCCACAATCCAACCCCTCAACCGTCTCAAACACCACAACAGCCATCAACCCCCTCCCCCAGCCATCAACCCCCTCCCCCTCAACCCCTCCACAATCCCCCTCGCCTTCACCCCACTCGCATGCGTCCGCCCATTATACCCAACCCCATTATCCACAAACAGCACTTTCGGTTCAATCTGCACCAACCGCTCTAGCACCGCATGAACCCCCGTATCAGGACTCACCCCCGTCCACACAACACCAATACTCGCCGCCGCCAACGCCGCGACGACGGCATTAGCGGTGTTCCCGAGGAAACCGGCGACGCGGTCCCCGGGACCGAGGGAGAGGGATTGTAGAGCGAGAGTGCAGCGGCGGACGCGGTCGCGGAGGTCGGTCCAGGTGATTGGGTGGGAGGAGGTCTCGTTGGCTTCGATGATGGCGGGGGAGGTGGGGGAGGGGGTGGAGGAGGGGTAGAGGAGGTTTTCGGCGAAGTTGAGGGTGGTGGTGGGGAAGAAGGAGGGGCGGGGGTACATGGGGGCGTTGGGGGGGAGGACCTGGGGGGGTGTCAGTTGGTGGGGTTTGGATGGAGGGGGGTGGGAGATGGAGGGGTGGTGGTTGAAAAGGGGATATGAGAGATATGAAAGGAGACAGAGGCTGAATTGGAGGGACAAGTCTTCAAGGATATAGACACCCATCTAACTGATCATCTCCCTCGACAACTCGAAAAGGAAAGCATAAAGACAGAACCACGTGACATAAAAGCAATTATCACTTACCGGTTCATCAACCCTATTCCCCTTGATCCCAGTGAAATCCCACACCTCTCCCCAGAAATCCCCAATGCTCTCGACAGACCACTTATGCAGCTCCTCATAGTGATCAAGCTTAAGCTCATACTTGGTGTTAACACGCTCCTTGAACGCATGCATCTGCGTCGACGCGGGGTCGGGATGTCTCCATAACTCGGCGTTGGACTCGTCGGCGGTGGCGGGGTGGCCGTTGAGGCCGTTTGGGATATCGGGGGCCATTGGTGGGGCTGTCTTGTTGTAGACGTGGGGTAGTGTTTATTATAGGACTGATACGATAGTATGTGAGGAGAGGAAGAGAGTCCGGGGGATATAGAGGAGATAGTGCACTCTATACAGTATAACGGAATATAAAGAACGGAGGAGTGCGGATAGGTGCCGAGGTCATCAACGGGAGACGGAGCGAATACCGGAGTAAGAAGGCTGTTAGGGGGACAGCTTAGGAAAATTGACGAGCTAGACGCGCGGGAAGAGAAAGAGAGAACGAGAGACAAGAGAAACAGAAGGCAAAAGGCAGGAGAAGAGGATATGCTATTGTTCTTCTAGTCCTTCGCCGTTTCCTACTACTGTGACTATAATTTTGTTGGCGGCACTTGTCACTCACCACCTTCCCATCACCGCGGGGTACAAGCGGGGTGGTCCGCAGACGCGGGTTTACTCGGGTACACACGGGACTCAGACCTCCTCAACACTTTGCCGACGACGACGCGGCAGCTACGAGCGGCGCGCGGGCGCGGCGTAAAGGGAAAAAAACGTGACGTGACAATGGTTGAAAGAAAAGTCTCCCGACAGAAAAAAAAAAAACGTGACCTAGACTAAAAACGCGATAAGCTGATAACAAAACCCCTGAAAAAGTCACGTGGACATCCCTCGGCATTCGGAATGACTTTGTGCCCGTGCTTGGTGTGTGCGCGTATGTGCTCCTTTTTTCAACGCGTACAAGATCCACCACTCCACCCAGACTCGATCCTCTATCCGCGCCGCTCCCTCGGTTTTCGCTCCCGTACCTGGCTAATGCATGCGCTAAAACCCGATATGGGAAGGGGTGTTGCGCTAGGTTGCACTAGAGCTATGGTTGGGCCAATCAGAGTGGGAGTGCACGTGCGTTAGTGAAGGCTTTTCCGTCCTGTAATCTCCCGGCAGCGCGTGGGGTGGATTCCGGGTGGGTGAGATGGGATAAGGGCACGTGATCTGACTGTACTTTTGGGACCACTGACTGTGCATAAGTGGTGTATTTTATACTGGAGTGGACTTTTGTGGTGTGATTGTCTTTCAATGCGTGATCCATAGAGGGATGGTTTGTCTGAGTTCGAGACAAGAGGGATTTTAATAGGGGGAAAGGACAACAATTACAATAACCGTTAGTTATGGTGAATCACCACTGCCCGAGTACATGACATCATGACATCATGACATAGGTTGTCAAGTACTCTTCGACAGAAATGTACCGACTTGCAGGTGTTCTTGTGTCTGGATGTACTTCCCATCAACATAAGCAGAGAGAAGATAGCGAACAAACATGATACTCCGATACACAGCACACCACAAAGTCCGATGATTGTCAATCGTGCCAAGCCATGCTGCCAATAGTTGACTCGGATCCGCCGGTGGCCGTTGGTCTCCGTGGTCTCCGTGGTCTCCGTCGCTGGTTGTTTCTCGCTGGTGGGATTGTGAAAAGTACAAAAAAAAAGTACAAATGCACAGATCGTACTAATCGCACAAAATTACCCGATTCGGCAGTCTAAACGAGAGAAATTGCTCTCCAATCCTGCCAATCCCCTCCCTCACTCTTCCATCACCTCCATCACTCCCGGCAATCCGTGGCCACCCAAGTACCTTTTATACTGTCAACACACCCAAAATTTACTTGTCCATCTCATGCACCCCTTCCCACACCCCTACCCTTTCATAACCTGCCTGGCTGCCTTCACTTTCCTTCATAAATTACAATCTATCCTTCATATCCTCCATATCCTCCATATCCTCTCTATTCCACTCCCTTTTCTTGGCCTCATTCTGAATCTTGCTGCCTTACTTCTTCCTTCTACTCCACAATTATCGACCTGGCCCCCCCCCTCGCACCTCGCTATCCCTTTCATCTCGAGCCCCCCCGTCCTATCTCTACCGGTCTTCTCCCACCTCCTCCAACTTCAACTCCTCTTAACCTCCCCCCCCTCCTCATCTCGACTTCACCTTGCCAACCCACGTCGTCGACCTCCCGCCAAACCATTCCTCTCTCGTGGCTTATGCCGCTGTGAAAGGTCGTCACGTCGTACCTCGCGACCGACGGGAAAAGGAAAAAGGAAGGAGACCGAACAAGTGTCAATGACCAGTCTCAATCAACGACCATTTTAGCTCTTTACTCTTGTGTCCGCCCCTCTGCTCCTTCCTCGAAACCTCGACGACGCAGAAGCCCACACGGGGTATCTACGACTTCGAACACTCACTCCTTTTACCCCATCTCAAACTCGATTCGGTATGTCAAACTCCCTCTCTTCCCCGATCTATCCTATCGCCAAACTCCTATTATCCTACCTCATACTGCGCATACCTACAACACTTCACTGCACCTGTGGCTGAAGACAGTACCCTGTCTCTGCCTACATACCAAGCATCCATTCCTCCCTAAAGCACTTTCTCTATCCTGCAGGTGGCTGTCACGCACGAGCCTTCTCTCCAGGTCCTTGGCTGACATTACCCGCTTATCCCGCAGATTGATACTCTACGCGTCTATCTTGGCCTGCGCCACTCCGTTGACGTCGGTTTCCAAATATCGATCGACAATTGAGGTTTTAATACACCCTCACAACTACACTCTGTCCCGTCAGACGTTATTCAATTAAGACTGCCCTCGACACCCCCAAATCACCTCACCCATGACAACAATGCCTCGTCAGGGTATTAAAAATCCATTTGCGAGCACTGCCACTTCGACGGTTACGGTCCCAGCAGCAGCTGAGAAGCCGGCCGCACGAAGAAACTCCTTCGCGAAGGCGTCGAGATTAACACATTTCTTCTCGGGCAACCCCAAGAGCAAGGAGCAACAATCCGCTCAGTCTGCCCTGTTGGCCGCAGCAGCTGCGCAACAGCAGTACCTCCTGAACAACCCGTCACCTTCGATCAACGTCTCGAACGTCTCCCTACCCACAATCTCTCTATCCGCAGTCGAGGACGAAGAAGCCACAATGGAGGAGCCAGCAACCACATTATTTCAGCCGCCGTCGGCCGCGGAAGCCAAGCGTCAGGCTCGTGTCGAAGCCCAGTTCGGTCCCCTCGTCCACCAATCGCATAGATATGTCAGCCAACATATGGGCGAGGAGCTGGAAGAGCCCGTGATGGACGAGCCGCCGTACTACTACCTTCTTACCACATATCTCAGTTACTTAATTCTCATCGTCTTCGGACACGTCCGAGATTTCTTCGGAAAGCGCTTCCGCCCGCTCCATTACAAGCACCTCAAGTCTGCCAACGGCTACGCCGCCCTCAACAGCGATTTTGACAATTTCTATGTGCGCCGTCTGAAGATGCGTATCAACGACTGTTTCTCCCGCCCGACCACGGGAGTCCCGGGCCGTTACATCACTCTTATCGACCGCAAGTCGGACGACTTCAACCAGACCTTCCAATTCACCGGGACATTCACCGAGACGTTGAACATGAGTTCCTACAACTACCTTGGTTTTGCCCAATCTGAGGGCCCCTGTGCGGATGCAGTCGAAGAGACTGTCAAGAAGTACGGAATCAGCGTCGCCAGTCCAAGAGCAGATGCTGGAACGTCTGACTTGGTCATCGAAGTCGAACGCGAGATTGCGAAGTTCGTTGGCAAGCCAGACGCCATGGTATTCTCGATGGGATTCAGCACGAATGCTACGACTTTCCCGGCTTTGGTTGGTAAGGGCTGTCTGATTATCTCTGACGAGCTCAACCACGCATCCATCCGTATCGGTGCCCGTCTTTCGGGTGCTATGATTAGCAGCTTCAAGCACAACGACATGAAGGATCTGGAACGCCTACTACGCGAAGTTATCTCCCAAGGACAGCCAAGGACTCACCGCCCGTGGAAGAAGATTCTCGTTGTCGTCGAGGGTCTCTACTCGATGGAGGGAACCATGTGCAACCTGCCTGGTCTCCTGAAGCTGAAGAAGCGCTACAAGTACAACCTTTTCGTCGATGAGGCTCACTCCATCGGTGCTCTCGGACCTAAGGGACGCGGTGTCTGCGACTTCTTCGGCATCGATCCGGCTGAGATCGATATTCTCATGGGTACATTGACCAAGTCCTTTGGTGCCAACGGTGGATACATCGCCGGAGAGAAGAACATCATTGCCAAGCTGCGCGCGACCAACTCTGCCACAATCTACGGCGAATCTCCATCTCCACCTGTCCTGACGCAAATTCTCAGCGCACTCCGTATCATCACTGGCGAGCTCGTACCTGGCCAAGGTGAGGAGCGCCTCCAGCGTATTGCTTTCAACTCTCGCTATCTCCGCCTGGGATTGAAGCGCCTCGGCTTCATCGTCTACGGCCACGATGACTCCCCCATCATCCCTGTGCTCCTCTACAACCCCGCCAAGATGCCCGCCTTCTCGCACGAAATGCTCCGTCGCAAGATCTCCGTCGTCATCGTCGCCTACCCCGCCACCCCTCTCATCTCCTCGCGCGCCCGCTTCTGCGTCTCCGCCGCCCACAACAAGGACGACATGGACCGCATCCTCGCCGCCTGCGACGAGGTCGGAAACGTCCTGCAGCTCAAGTTCTCGAGCGGTGTCGCTGGTGGCGCTGAGAACCTCACTGATGGCGTCACACCCGAGATGGAGCGCGAGTGGCTCAAGGCCAACGGCGCAAAGGCTGTCGTCAAGCCGCCGCGCTGGGGCCTGCGCGAGGTCGTCGCCAATGGCGTCAATGATGTCAAGCACCCTCTGAGATAAACGTTGAGCTTTCGCCGCCGAAACTAGCTTTGTTTTTGATGCATAGGCTTGCGTTTTTTGTTCTTAATTTTTTTGTACAAATACCACAATCGTTGGGATATCTATCTTCGCTTCTTGCACGAGCGCCTGCCTGGTTCCAGCAACCCACCCTTCTTGTCGCTGCTTTCTTGCTCTCTTCTTCTGAGCGGGGGGCGTGCAGACGTAGGGTTGGTGTATGCCGTGGAACCCCAGAGCATCACCTCGTGCGCCCCTTCTGGACAGGGACACGCTTTTTTACCTCTTCGAAATGATACTATTAGACTTTTGGGCCCTACATTCGCTGCGGATATGTCTTGTTCTGCGTGGCTCCTTTTTTTACTTTTTATTTACTTTAGGTGTGTGTCGGGAGATGATGGTGTTTTGGGCGGAGGGAGAAAGGGATTGGGTGTTGGGTGTGTGTGGAGTGGTGTTTATGATGTGCTGTGTTGAGTAGATGTGATAAGTGGCTGGCTGGGGGCTGGCTGGATGGGGCTTGGGAGGGGATATTTTTGGGAGGAATATAATTAGATGACGGGTGTTTAATGTGGATGGGGGATGGATGATTAGAAGATGGGAATGGGGATGAGAAGAGAGTAGGAGGAGAGCTTGTTACTTTAATGAGATGAGCTTTTCTTGATTAATGACTGACTGTCTTTGTGGGTGTGTTGCTGTGATGTTTTGTGTGTTGCCTGGTCGAATCGAATCGATCCGTGAGTGTTTTGGACACCGAGGTGATCGTGAATATTCCATAACCTTCGCCTCGCCCACTTTGACTGACACTGACACTGACACTGACACTGACACTTGGACGTGAAATTTCTTCTGTCTTCACACGTGGAAAGCCGGAAAGCCGAAGATGAGGACCCTTTTCTGCCCGGCGGATGTACCGGAAGAGGGTGTGTGAAGCCGACGAAGAGGAGCCCGCCCTTTCTTTTTTAGGTCGGATGCTCCGGAAGAAGGGAGGGAGGTGAAGTAGGACTTCACGATACTTCACTTGATTTTATGGAGGTGTAAATCGTAGTATGTGTGTGGTACGCGTATATAAATCACTGATGGTATGAGCACACGAGCAGACCACATCGTAATACGCGTATAGGTACTGTAGTATACTAAGGTGTGTCGTATTGGCACGGCTCTTACAGAGCTAAGCAGCCTTCCAAGACGGCAGTGCTCTCTCTAAATTAATTTATGCACTTCTCACCCTTCACTTGTACCGACTAACTATACTCTATGCACACCACATAACATCCTCCCACCTCACCTCCCTCTCCTCCAACTCACAAACAAGCACGTGCCTTCCCCCCCCAAAAAAAGAAAATAAAATCTCACCATCTAGCCCCATCCTCGGTGTGTGTCAGGAGGCCATCCCCCCCCAAAAAATAGGGGAAGCAAGCGGGCGGGTCCTCTATTCTCCGGGTCCTGTGTGGACCGGCGGGAGCGAGTGGGAGGGCGAGCCAGGGAGTCTCGCGACCAACCGCCGGGAGCGTCCGGTGACGTACGTGCGACCTAGAACACTCACATTTCGCATTTCGCATCGGCCGCACGGATAGGGTAATTTATACGAGCTGCGACTCCGACTCTCACACATTGCAGGTTGCAGGAAATCAACAATCACAATCCACGACGGTAGCGACGGAGGCAGGCAAAGCGATTGGAAATTTGAAATTCTTTTCTGCGAACTACAGGCGAATAAGGCGCGGTATTGTTTGCTACTACTGGGGCTTTTTTGAGGTTCGGGGCGCCGGGATAGGTACTGGGCGCTCGCTCGCACGACACGACTCGACTCGGATTTCGGGGGGAAAGCGAATGCGAATCCGAAGCTGAAGCCACGATTGATACTAGCTACCTGCCTCTTAGAGGATCGAATCGCGAATCCGATCCAACCCGCTCGAGGGAAACGAATCCGAAATCCGAAGCTGGGCGCAAAAAGGGGGGCATACATACCATACATACATACGTCGGGGCCTGGGGCGCGAACTGCGACTGGGGCTGCGGCTGCTGCCGATCTTCTGTGTATACGCGGAAGGGACGACGATACGAAGGAGGGCGTGTGCGCGACGAAGGTGGTGATATGGCTGATGCGGTGCCGGTGTTTCGGTTTCTAGATGGGCGGGGGGAGGAGGAGAGCTTGAAGGGCGGGGCGAGTAGTGGGAGTGAAGGTGTGTGTGTGTTCTTCTTCTATACCTGCCGGACTTGGGAGTGGGGACGGGGGGGGGGGGGATATGCACAGAGATATTTTTATTTTAGAAGCTGACGTGGATAGGCAACGCGGCGTCTTGGAAATCGCCAAGCGTCGGTAGCAAGGCTATGAGAAGCCCAACTATACGCTCTGGGAATACGAAGAGCGCGGCTGCTGCGGGAAAGACGAACGCGGCTATTGATCCGCTGTCACACGTACGTAATCCCTTCCCTTCCTTCTGAACGCATTGCATTGAACCCCCTCCTCGCCCCCCTTCCCTCAAGGCAGCAGCGCTGACCAGACCGCCGCCGCGGTATACAGCATATCCTCAAGCGCACGAACACCGAGAATACAATCCCGCAGCGCATGCGCACCGCGAACGTGGCGGATAGCACGAAGAGCGATGTTGTGACGCCGGCGAGCGAGACGGGTGCTGGGGGCGGCTCGGCGAGGAGCGGTGCGGCGGAGGGGTCGAGGGAGGAGGGCGCGCCGCACAAGGAGAAAAAGTGCGTGGATTCCATTTTGGCATACCCCCACCCCCCCTTCCAATTCAGCCCCCACATCCTGCACATAACATTCCCCTTTTACCCGCGCGAGCTATACGGCCTGTCACTTGTCACGATCCGCCATTGACGTCCCACCCACTACGCCGCGCGGCGGTGGTGGTGCGCGCGCGCACCCCTGTCCCCGTCGGCGCAGCGAAACCCCGTCCCCGTACCCGAGCCCCCATCTAACATTTTATAACAAATAGAAAAGTCTCATTCCTGAGCCGCTTCAGTATTGGCAAGAAGAAAGGCATGGACGCCGACGCGGACGACGACGACGACGAGAGCGAGCAGGGGGACTTGCGGACGGAGGGTATGAACGCCCAGGCGTATGCGGGCGCGGCGCGCTCGGCGAGCGGGTTCATGCCGCAGCATAAGGAACCGCCGAGGTATATTAAGGTGAGGGCGAGGTATAAGAGGGAGAGGGAGTTTAATCGGATGTTCCTGGCGCAGGAGCTGTGTGGGACGAAGACGCCGGTGGCGGTGGGGGAGGAGAAGGAGAAGGCGGTTCCTGATGTGCCCCCTGGGTCACGCCCGACGTCACGCGAGCAGCATGGTGGCGCGGTGTGGACTACGGAGTTTAGTCTTGATGGCAAGTACCTCGCCGCCGCGGGCCAGGATACCGTCGTGCGGGTATGGTCTGTTATCGCGACAGCCGGTGAACGCGCCGCGCACGAAGCAGAAGAGGAGCAAAGCGAAGGCACCCGCGCCCCCCTCAGCGCGCCCGTCTTCCGCAGCAAGCCCGTCCGCGAATTCGAAGGCCACGGCGCCACAGTCCTCGACCTAAGCTGGAGCAAGAACAACTTCCTCCTCTCCTCGTCCATGGACAAGACCGTGCGTCTCTGGCACGTCAGTCGCGCTGAATGCCTCTGCACCTTCAAGCACCGCGACTTCGTGACAAGCATCGCCTTCCACCCCCGCGACGACCGCTTCTTCCTCGCCGGCTCCCTTGACTCCGTACTCCGCCTGTGGAGCATCCCCGATAAAGCAGTCGCCTTCTGGAACCAGCTCCCCGACCTCATCACAGCCGTATCATTCACCCCGGACGGCCGCACCGCCATGGCAGGCGTCCTCTCGGGACTCTGCCTCTTCTACGAAACAGAAGGCCTAAAATACCACACCCAGATCCACGTCCGCTCCTCCCGCGGCCGCAACGCCAAGGGCTCCAAGATCACCGGCATCCGCACAGCCACCACCCCCGACGGCGACGTCCAAATCCTCGTCTCCTCCAACGACAGCCGCGTGCGCCTGTACGCTCTCCGCGACAAATCCCTCGCCGCCAAGTTCCGCGGGCACGTCAACGCCGTCTCCCAGATCCGCGCCTCCTTCTCCGACGACGGCCGCTACGTCATCTGCGCCTCCGAGGACCGACGCACGTATATCTGGAGTACCGGCGCCGGCGAGGAGGGCGCGCGCACACCAGTTGAGTTCTTCGCTAGTCATGCGGGGGCGGTGACGACGAGCGTGCTGGCGCCGGCGGGGACGAGGGCGTTGTTGGCGATGAGTGGGGATCCGGTGTATGATATTTGTGATCCGCCGCCTGTGACGCTGAGGAGTCGGGCGGAGGGGACGAGGAGGCCGACGGGGCCGGGAGCGAGGCATAGTGGGCATGCGGAGGGGAATATTGTTATTACTGCCGATCTGGGCGGGGGGATCAAAGTGTTCCGCCAGGATTGCGCGGGTGGGAAACGTCGCGCGGAGGTGTGGGAGACGGGGAGTATGCTCTCCTCTCGGCGTCGGGGACGGGGCCACATAGGGCGGAAATCTACGGAGAGTGGAACCGGCCTGAGGGTGCGGACGGGGACGGGGTTGACAGAGGAGAGAGAGCAGTCGGAGGAGATTATGCAGTGGGCTAGTGAGATTCAGACGCCTGCTTCGTCGGAGGCGGATGGGTTGGGGAGTATTAGGAGTATGCGGACTGCGACGACGGGGACGGGGACGACGGTTGGGGCTGATACGCCGAGTGTGAGGAGTGAGAGGAGTGTTAGTCCGGGGGTTGTGAGGAGAGAGAGGGCGGGGCCGGGGGCGAGTTTGGCGCCGGGGAGGAAGACGGAGCCGGCGCCGGGGGGGTTGTTGCCTACACCGAGCTTTAGTTTGAAGCTTTCGAGGGGGGGGGGTAATGGTGGTGGTGGGGGGGGAGGGGGGGGGTGGTGGAAAAGTGATAGGGGGAGTGAAGGGTCGAAGGGGTAGGGAGCGGGTTTCTCGAGGCGTTGTTGGGAGGGGGTGTTTGAGTACTGTGCTGTCAGTGTTTTTGAGCGGGGCGGGTTGGTGGGAGGGGGAGTTTCTAATGGCTTGGATGCGGTTGGCAGGGGGTTTGATTACTCGTTAGATATCATGGGTGGGGTGGGATATATCGTTGCACCAGATATGATGAACAGGATGTCACATATCGAAGCACACAAACCTGGACGGGCGGGCAAGATCATGGAGATACAGCACAAAAATTACGTTGTTTCGTGAGGAGCAATCTATTCCCCGCCGGTCTGTCTGTCTCTACTCAAGATCCATCGACTCGTGCCTGCTTAGCTGTACACTACATGAGGAGCAAAATGCCACCAGGGTATGGGATTAATTTAGCCGTAGGCTCAGAAAGCCTGGCAACGCCGTCCCTATGCTTTTCCTCCTCTCCGGAGCTATGTAATATGGTAGGAAGGCGACACCCCGTCCCAATCCCCCCCAAGCAATCGTCAAATCGCGCAAAGTTTACAAAGCGATGCGCCGTAGCCATCAAGGCGATCACCACATCATCAAGGCGCCGCCATTGGCATCGACCCCGACAATAATGTCGTCGTAGGTTCAGCCTGTCTTACTCTGGAAGTTGAGGTTGCCCTGTTCGCACCAGTTTTTCACGGGCTGCATAGGAGAGTTAGCGGAGTTAAAATAGATACAGGTAATACCAATTGGACTTACCAGACAACTCAGGTACTTGCACCACGAGCACTCCTTCTGGTATTTATAGAAGTTGTTAAGAAGCACAATGAACAGCACCAGAATGAGAATCAGCGCCGCAGCGCGAATGAGCCACCACACCCACCACAATGGCTTGCGCTCTTTGAAGAACCCAAGCGGTGCCTTCACAAAGCGCGATACCTCACTCGGTCCGGTCCCGCGCTTGCCAACAGTCTCGTACGGAGGCTCGTCAGCGCCAATCTTACGGCTCAAGGCAGTGGGGGAGTGAAGAATGCAGATGCCGATGGCGAGGCCCATCAGGAAACCGCCAATATGGGAGAAGTTGTCCAGTCCGGGGAGGAGACCGAGAACGAATGAGATGGCCATGTCGAGGAAGATGAAGGCAAGATCTCTCCAGGGATTAGGGCGCTCGGACCAGGTGTAGAGGAGCTCTATGAGCATGAGGGAGATGATGCCGAAGAGGGAACCGGAGGCACCGGTGGAGGAGATTCCCGACGCGGCGAAATTGCCACCAAGGACAAACCCGAAGATACCCGAGGATAGATACACGAGGGCGAAGCGGATAGGGCCGATAGATTGCTCCATCTCGCGGCCGATGGTGACCTGGAGGAGCAGGTTGAAACCTATATGAATGACACCCGCGTGCACGAAAATTGGAGTAATGAAGCGGAACCACTGGTTGGGAGCGGCCTGGCCCTTTTCGTAGGCTGGCTCGGGAACACCGCCGAAGCCGCATGCCTGGGAGAGCGTGCAGGCGTTTTCGGCAGCGTTGGGGTCAGTCGAGGTGGAGTAGGGACAGGGCCAGGTGATCTCGGTGGTGTTCTGGATTGCGTCCATGCGGCGCATGCACGGTGTGTAGCGGGTGCCCATACTGATGAGGACGTAGGGGGATGGGCCGATCATGGGGTTGAACGATGGCTTGATCTCGATGGGGATGCCGGTAAGCTGGCCTGTGTGGGGTTAGCATGTTGTCTAATAACTATATATCAATACCAATGGGAGAACTGACCAGACTTGACAAGCTCAGCAATGAAGACGGCAATCTGGATGGTGGTAAAGAACCAGACCACCCACGCCGTCCTCACGCCCGGCTCCCCCCTGAACATACCCAACCCCCTGCGTCTCGGCTTCGGGGGGTCTTCTGGGGGTCCCGCATCGTATATATGGTCTTGCGAGGGATATTGGTGGCGCATTGGTAGGGTCTTTTGCCTTGGTTGGTCTTGTAGGGGTATGAAGTCGTTGGAGGTGCCTGGGGTAGCCTCTCCTTGTTCGTAGTATGGCGAATTCCCCGCCAGGCTCGCGCTGCTTCCCTTGTTGCTCGCGGGGTATACGTGGTCGTCGAAGGGGCCGACGAAGGGTGAACTCGAGGGTTGTGGTACTATGGGTTGGCCCGGTTGCGGTGAATATGAGGGTAGTCTTGGGAGTTCGCGGTCGTCGTCGTAGTTGTTGTAATAGGGTTGTTGGTTTTGCGCCCCTCTGCTGTGGTATGGTTGTGAGTTGTTGTACGCCATGATGGCTCTGCCTTAGCCCCTAGGGCGACAGCGGCAATTATATAGAGAACGTGTCGCCTTTTTGGCGTATTGGACCCTCTTGTGTCTCTCGATGTGAATCGTTTTGTAAGGGGTGAATGGTTCGGATGCGCGCGTTGGATAAGCGACAGGCTGTTGATAATAAGAGGGTAAATGAGATAGATTGCAGGTCATGAAGCCATTCACAAACAAGAACAGAACGGGGTATAAGAGAGAGTGTTGATAACAGGACAGAAATAATAGAACGAGCCGCGAAGAATGAGGCTTGGAAGTGGAGTTGTAGATGGGTCAAATGGATTCATAGTACCTGGACGGTAGGACGACGGTAAGAGTTGCGCGTCTGGGGTGGAGTCGGGGCCTCGTCGGGGCGTCGATCTTTGGCTGTGAAGTCGTGTGGCTGTTTGCAGACAGCGCCACCACTACAAAGCTGAAACAGGCCGGAAACCGCCAAGATTCTTCATTGGGGACACGAAGGGGGCGCATAGACCAACGTATGTGACGATATAAATATAGAAAGTGGAAAGATAGAAAGAAAGATTTTTGTATAAATGTTTATATATGAGCTAGATACGCGCGGCAGTTGGACGAGGACTGGAATATTGTGAGCAAGTTAGATTGGATTGATTCACTCTCTCACTTGTGAATGAGAATATCAGGTACTATTCCATGTTCAGTTCTTGGGGAGTTATTCGTATCACGATATGTAGTAAGGTGGTATCCACGATCTATGGACCATAGGCGGCGGCAGATGGACAGATATGCCGGAAGAAGATGGCAGTCAGAGGCAGTGAGATGCAGTAGGATGCTTCTCTTCTCTTTCCTCAGTCTTACTTTGTAGATTCCCGCCGCAGTGGAGTCTCTTCACACTCGCCGCAAAGCTAGCCGTGGCTGCCGCTATTTGATATCAAGTGCTTACGTGCATCGGGCCAAAACAATATGCTGTGTTCTGTGCCATCAAAAGATACCAGTGAAAATAGAGAAAGAAGTAAATAAATCGATAGTCCATCCAGGAACAGGAACGGAAATGCGGGATGGATGCCCCGGTTCTATATTTAAAATGAGGTCACGTGACATACGTTGCTTCATTGTGTAATCACGTGCTGTGCCTTCCCAAAATAGCGTAGCGCTCCTGCTTAATTGAAATCGCGTCACTCTCGCGTTGGACGCGTTACCTCTCAGGATCCTTGGTATGGCCCAAACGTGAAATGTTAATTCAACACCAACTCAACACCTTCGTTGCTGCCAAACTATGAATTGTCCTTCCATCTGATGCTCCTAATTATTACCATTATACCTCTTACTGCACTTAATCATGGTCGGCGCACTTTTACCCCAGAAGCGGGTATTCGGTGAGGCGTCGAGCGCCCGCCGAAATATCGATTCCTCCCCCGCCTCGATGAAGAAACGCAAGCTCGAAGGCGCAGAGACCCCCATATCGCGACTTAAGTCCTCACAGAATGGACCGAAGGGCAAACCCGGCTCCAGCCAGCCGAGTCATTTCGAGTCGGAGGTGTTGGAGAAGTTGACTCAGGATATGACAGGATTGAAGAATAAGAATTCCGAGAAGGACCAACAGTGGGACAGGCCGGGCCTGGGCGATTTCAACTCCGAGAAGGACAACCTGATCTTTCAGCAAATAGAGGCTGAGGAGGGCACACTACATGGCGGGAAGGCGACAGTGAAGCTTTTTGGTGTCACAGAGGTTCGTGTCCAGAGCATCTCCACGGAGAGTGTATGCTAATGATGACTTATTGCAGACGGGGCATTCAGTGATGTTGCACGTTACGGATTTTCTACACTACCTCTATGTTGCAGCGCCGGTATCGTTCGTTAGGACCGACTGTGAGAACTTCAAAGTCTTCCTCGAAAGCCAAGTAGCACAACACCAACCTGCAATCCACTCAGTGCAGATTGTGATGAGAGAGAACTTATATGGATTCCAAGGCAATCAGCAGAGCCCATACCTGAAGATTACGGTCACGGATCCGAAGTTCATCAATAGGGTCAGGACAACCATCGAAGGCGGGAACGCGAACTGGAAGGGGATGTGGAAGGGAGCGGACGGCGGGGTTTTGACGTTCGACAGCATCCAATATGTGTTGAGGTTCATGGTCGACACGAAAATGGCCGGTATGTCATGGGTGGAAGCTCCTGCTTCAAGTTACAAGATGATCAACGCCAATGAACGGCAGTCAAACTGTCAAATCGAGGCGGAGATTGGGTACCGGGATCTCATCGCCCACAAACCGGAAGGAGAATGGTCCAAGATGGCCCCGCTCCGCATCCTGTCCTTTGATATCGAGTGTGCTGGCCGCAAAGGTATCTTCCCAGAGGCAAACCACGATCCCGTCATCCAGATTGCGAACGTTGTCACCAGGTACGGTGAGAAAAAGCCATTCGTCCGGAATGTTTTCTGTCTGGACACCACCAGTCTCATCGTTAATACCCAGATCTTCGAATTCCAGAGGGAAGAGAAGATGTTGATGGCATGGAGAGATTTCCTCGAGAAGGTCGATCCTGATATCATCATCGGATACAACATATCCAACTTTGATTTCCCGTACCTACTGGACCGTGCAAAGCATCTTAAGCTAGGCGGTTTCGACTACTGGTCTCGCCTTCATAGTATAAAGTCGGTGGCGAAGGAGTCGAACTTTTCGAGCAAACAGATGGGGAACCGAGATACGAAGGCAACAAATACAAACGGACGACTTCAACTGGATTTACTACAACTTGTGCAAAGAGATCACCAACTGCGAAGTTATACGTTGAATTCTGTGTCTGCTCAGTTTCTCGGCGAGCAAAAGGAAGATGTTCACCACACCATGATCACGGAACTGTTCAATGGAACCCCTGAATCACGAAGAAGGTTGGCAGTGTACTGTCTGAAGGATGCGTACCTACCACAACGACTTTTGGAGAAGCTCTCCTGCCTTGAAAATTATACCGAGATGGCTAGGGTTACTGGTGTCCCGTTCAATTTCCTACTTTCTCGCGGACAGCAGGTGAAATTCGTCAGTCAACTCTTCAGGAAAGCGCTCGAACAGAAGTTAGTTATACCGAATCAGCGGACGGAAGCCTCTGGCGAGCAGTACGAAGGAGCGACAGTTATCGAGCCAACTAGAGGGTATTATGACGTGCCAATTGCGACCCTTGATTTTGCATCTCTGTATCCGAGTATTATCCAGGCTCATAACCTGTGTTACACCACCTTATTGAACAAGGCCAGCGTTGACAAACTCAGCTTGAAGAAAGACGAAGACTATATTGTTACCCCGAATGGCGATATGTTCTGCACAGCAAAGCAACGGAAAGGTCTTCTGACTCAAATTCTCGACGAATTGCTTACAGCAAGAAAGCAGGCCAAGAGGGAGCTGGCTGTTGAGACGGACCCTTTTAAGAAGGCCGTGCTGAACGGTAGACAGTTGGCGCTGAAGATTAGCGCCAACTCCGTCTATGGACTGACTGGTGCCACTGTTGGAAAGTTGCCCTGCTTAGAGATTGCAGGTAGCACGACTAGTTATGGACGTCAAATGATTGAGAAGACAAAGGCTGAGGTGGAGGCAAAATACACAATCGCGAATGGCTATGCACACGACGCACAGGTCATCTATGGTGATACTGACTCAGTCATGGTGAAGTTTGGCACAAAAGAGTTGGCCGAGTCGATGAAGCTTGGTGAAGAAGCTGCACAATACGTTTCGTCGAAGTTTGTCAAGCCTATCAAGTTGGAGTTCGAAAAGGTCTACTTCCCGTATCTTCTCATCAACAAGAAGAGGTATGCTGGACTGTACTGGACGAACCCCGACAAATATGACAAGATGGACACGAAAGGTATCGAAACCGTCAGGAGAGACAACTGTCGGTTAGTGCAAACCACTATCGAGACCGTCCTTCGTATGATTCTCATCGACCAAGATGTCCAAGGCGCCCAAGAGTAAGTTCAGCATTCCCATGTAATCATAACTCACTAACAGCCATCCAGCTACGTGAAAGACACTATTTCAGACCTGCTTCAGAATAAAGTCGACATGGCCAAGCTTGTCATCACCAAGGCCCTTGCCAAGGCCGATTACGCCAACAAGCAAGCGCACGTCGAGCTCGCCGAGCGCATGAGGAAGCGTGACGCCGGCTCAGCCCCAACTCTAGGCGATCGAGTGGCATATGTCATCATCAAGGGCGCAGCAGGCGCCAAGAACTTCGAGCGCTCCGAGGACCCGCTCTACGTGCTCGAGCACAATGTCCCCATTGACACAAAGTACTACCTAGACAACCAGCTAGCCAAGCCCCTGGGCCGTATCTTTGAGCCCATGCTCGGGGAGACGCGGGCGCGCAGCTTGTTGACGGGGGCGCATACGCGCAGCGTGGCCATTGCGGCGCCTAGTGTGGGCGGACTCATGAAGTTCGCAAAGAAGACGAGTACGTGCATGGGGTGCAAGAAACCGCTGGTCGGGAAGGAGGAGAGCGGCAATGCTGTGTGCAAGAACTGCGCGCCGCGTATGGGCGAGCTGTACACGAAGACGCTGACTAAAGTGAGCGATCTCGAGGTGCGGTTCGGCAGGCTGTGGACGCAGTGCCAGCGCTGCCAGGAGAGTATGCACTGCGAGGTTATTTGCAGTAGTAAGGATTGTCCCATCTTTTACATGCGCATGAAGGCGAAGAAGGATGTAGAGGATGCGGGGAAGGAGTTGGCGCGGTTTGATAAGGATGCTGCGGCCTGGTAAGAGAGGGATAAAGTGCATTATTTTTGGGGGGATTAGGCAATGTATGCATATGGAAGAGATGGAGGGGAGTTACTAGTGCGGATGATACAGTGTTATCTAGATAATATATCTCTGGCGCCAAGAAGAGAATAATGAATGAGACAGATTTTATTGTATAGTGTCTTTTAAATAGTGCCTGTGAATGACTCGTCGCTACACTATTTCTTTCTTAGGAGGGTTAAATAGGGATAGAACGATCAGGTAACTAAGGAAGGAACGGCCTGTCAAATAGAGAAGGAACGACCCTTGAGTATCTTAATATGGAAAGAACGACCGACTCTAGACGGAAAGAACGACCAGCTCTAGAGGGTAGGAACGTTCCCTCCTACCTTGAGAAACATTGAACGGCTATCTCGAACGACAATACCGGAGTGGGCATGACCCAGGATTTATACCCTGTTACTATATAATTTCGAGGAGTGGGCTATTCTGGGAGATCTTAGCCTCTGTCGCATCCTTAACGGGCCCCACTTGCCGCTGTCACGACGACCACGACGGTCATCACCACCCCCTCATTTACTTCCCACCTACCAACCAACAACGGCTGTATTTTAGGTCTACGAGAAGTTATGTAATTTGTTGTTTATACGATAGGCATACCGGAATATCAACATGAGCCATTTGTTCCTCGGACCCTCGCACACATGCCGAGTGTCATAAAATGGCTCCGAGACTGTCTGCCGTGGAGTACTTCTACCCCGTCAGAGCCAGTCCCAGACCCTCTGCCCTTTCTTCCTGATAAAAGACCAAGTGTCTTAACGCCATCACCGTCGAAGGAGGCCCTCGTGTCATCTCTGGATAGCTATGGCTACTTCCAGCATCTCCCATATGAAATACGCCGTCAGATCCTTACCGAGGCTCTTGGCGGGCGCACTTTGCACGTGGACCTAACGTATCTCAATCGGCCTATCCCTAAGAAAAGAAAATATGTTATCGGAAAAGATGGGGGTTATGTCTATGCGAAAAGCAAAACCTGGGAGTGGTACTCTTGCGAGTGCCATCAGACTGATAGTCTGTGGCCGGATGGTATCGCCCGTAGAAACTTTGGCAGGAACGATGGATCACGAATCAGAGGAAACTTCCGTGCGCTGGTGGATGCAAAGATGGGCGAAATCACAGGAAATGCGGGCCTGAGGTGGACGACAAACGACCTCTGAAGTGCCGCATTAACGCTATGGGGTGGCTTTTGGCGTGCAGACAAGCGTGGGTTATTTCATTGTTAAAACCTGTCCTATTTTCTATGGCAAATACAGATAATAATGGTTTGAGTAGATATGTCGATGGCGTTGATATTCTGTTCTCGACGAACAATTTCCACATGGATAATTTCGACCTGCTACTAAACCTTCCACGCTTAATTCTGCCCCAGAGATTACGAATCATCGAATCTATGGAAGTTTCCTGGGCCTTCAGGCCTACAGCGACGAGGGACAAACCATTAGATGTTCTCTGGAATGACCCTAAGACGAGAGACTCGGTACTGCATGAGATGTGCCGGATGGTCCCAGAATTATTTCCCCGCGTTCGCCAACTCGACATAAACATCCTCGGCGAATTAAGACTAAGGCCGGATATCCACAGCGCAGTTTTCGCTTTAGGTGGCATAGAAACTGTCTTTCTAGGCCCTATTGAAGACATGGTGCGAGCTCTAGGACCTGGGCGAGAAGTATGTATCGCTATCCAGCAGACGGTTTTTCACACCTTGTTTATGGAGAAGTTCGAATTATACGGGCATGACCTCAAGCAGGATATTTACAATCCATATAACATCCGCTTTTGGAAGGAACTTGATCCTGACAATGGGCTGGGATACTGGATTTGCGATGGAGCTCCCGATCACTGTCAACTGGGGAACATCTATTTCAATAATTACTAAGCTGTGAATAAATATGGCATATATTACACTGTTTTTTTTAAATGTCAAGAGCGCAGTTCCAATCTTTACCACAACTAGTAACAAGTATCTTAAGATTGAGATGTCTCATTTATATTTGACTTATTTTTTGGGTGTAATATGAATCTGACAATGAATTGAATACAGGATTCGCCCCAGTGTTCCTACCTCTACAATAGTTAAATGATAAGATATTCGGTTAACAGTAACTTAGTTATCTTTATGCTTTGCTTTCAGTTATCAGAAGCTTAAAATGATCGTTGGGAAGTATTGTCCTTGGGACTTGTACGGGATCTCCCTAGCCCTGGCATTGACATATCTTCCCCACATCAATAAATATCCGACGCCCCGTACCCCGTTTCACCGCGATTATTCATCGTACATCATTGTAACTTACCATAATTTGATATATATTCGGGACATTCAATTTTGCATAGTTTCCAAACTTACAGCTTTGCGGCCTGTTTCTGAGCCTTCGCTAACTCTGAGAGCCCAAAGACCTTGAACGCCACCTTCCGCATCTGGACCTCCTCAGAACCCTCTGTGATACGGTAGCGCCTATGGTGGCGGTATATATGCTCGAAGGGTTTATGCCTACTGTATCCGACACCGCCATGGACCTTTCATTCAATTAGCGCCTATCTTATCCTCCAGAGTAGGAGAACTTACCTGTATAGCACGGTCTGCACTCTCACAACACAGCCTATTCGCCCAATAGTTACACATGCTCACCTTGTCGGTCAACTTCTTCTCCACGTCCCTGTGTGGCATACTATCCATATCACTCGCCGTCTTGCGGATCAGCAATCGCAGCATCTCCGTCTGCGTCAGCAGCTCCACGAGCGGAAACTGGATCCCTTGGTTCCACGCCAACGCCTTTCCAAACGGCTTCCTCTCCTTGGCGTACTTAATAGACTCCTGAATACAGAATGTCGCAGCACCAAGGCTACTCGCCGCCTGTCTGATCCTGTTATCGTGGAGGAATGCCTGTGCAACGCTGAGGCCCGATGTTGGTGGCCCAAAGATTGCCGTCGATGGCACCCATACATTGGTTAGTGAGACGGTTGCGTGGTCTGTTGGCATATTAAATGTCCACTCATAGCTCTCGACTTTGATGCCTGGGGTTTTAGCAGGCACGATGAAGGCTGTAATGCCGCTCGTTGAGCCAGCGCGTCCAGAGGTCCGTGCGAAGAGGATGCAATGTGTTGCGACATGCATGCCGGTTTGCCATTTCTTTCGACCATTGAGAACGAAACCTTTAACCCCGTTTCTGGTCTCTGGTTTCGCCACAGTCTCGAGATGCGTAGCGTCAGAACCATGATCTGGCTCTGTAAGGCCGAATGTCATGATCACTTTTCCGGCAAGCTGGCCGGGAATAAATTCCTTCCTCTGAGCCTCATTGCCGAAGCTAAGAAGCATGACAATGGTAGGGAAGTTGCCTACGACGGAGTGCTCGTTTTGCAAGTCATTGAAGAGGCCTAGACCTTTAGCTGCCAGATGTTCTCTTATGATGCTCATCCAGAGATTGCCTTTATTCTGCCCGCCGTACTCGACCGGAAGTGATAATCTGTAGAAGCCAGCTTTGTCAGCTCGCCGCCGAGCTTCAGTGAGCAATGCCTCCCATTCCGGGCGTGGGAGACCACCATTGTCCCAGTCAGTACGGCTATTCTCTCGACGATGGTCGAAGAAGCGCTCGTTGTCATCCTGAGCTTGAAGCGGAGCTATTTCTCTCTCTATGAAGCTGTCTAGAGAGGAGAGGAATTCTTTGAGATCGGGGGGAATATCAAAGTTCATCGTGGCGATTCAAGGTTTTGTTGATATCGTAGGAGGATTTGTATTTGGCCTATCTTGCCGCGGGTAGCACATCATTATATCAATCGAGCGTCGCGGTGGATGACATCCTGGTCTGCCGCGGGAATGGAGTTAAGTCACCTTGGCTCCCCGCATTTGTGCGGGGGAAATGCTACAGGGGTAATTCCCGAGGTACGTTGGCGATTAGCGCATATGGCACTACATTACCACGTGATTACTGTGTTCAAGGTGATAATTCAAACAATAGCAGTCATAATAAAACTAACCAACATATAGACGTTATTTATTCCCTCACGGCAACGTTAGAGTTCAAAGTACGCGGGGTTGGAAAAATGAAGCTCAAGATATTTAAGAATTGGGTGGTGAGATATTTACAAGCTCGATGCGATCATTCAGGGTTAGCAACAAATAATCAAATAATCATGAATATTTAAATAATCAAATATTACGTAAGCATGATTTTGATTATGATTATGACTTTCCTATAATCATGAATATTCATGATTTTCACGTGATGTTAAATTACGAGTAATTTGTTAGGATATAGTAGTATTTGGCCCTAGAAATACCAAAATATTTCAGTTCTCTTATCTTATCTTATTCACTTATCTTCTTATTTATCTAAGCTAAGACTAATTAGGTAGTAACTAGGCCTAATAAGGTATAGATTATAGCTTTGATTATAATCATGATTATTAATTATGATTATGATTATACCTTTTTAAATAATTATGATTATGATTATGGCTAAATAATCATGATTATAATTGATTTTCTAACCCTGCGATCATTCTTGCGCAGTTGGCGCTAAATGCGCCAGAAGTGCGCGGATTTCCAAAAGTGGAGCTTAAGATATGTAAAATTTTGGTGGTGATGTATCTAGAAGCTCGATGTAGGCGCCAATCTCTGGTTCCAGCGCAAAATCGTGCAGAGAAGTTCGGAATTTACGAATTTAGTGCAACCTCACACGAGGCGAAGAGAAATTATAGAAGTTTCGTTCTCTTCTCACTGATGTAGATTCCAACAACAACCCACTCTACTAACAGCAAAGTCAATGTAGCTTTAAATCGCAGGAGATACAATAAACGCCCATAAGTAAGGGCCAAGTCGGATTTTGGCGACGAACGCCATAATAACCTACGAATTACATATGATAATTAAAACCTCAATCCTTTATAGAAGTCCTTAAAATTAAGAGCTGTAATAGATATTTAGCTACAGAATACCTATACTTAATTTTGATAAGAACGGAAAACAGCTAACGTATTTCCCGGGCGAGTTGCCCACCAAAACACCAAAAATTGACTATTCCTACTACTACACCACCACCACCTTACATAATGACCCTTATTCGATCGTAATTGATTCCTGGCGCCTCTCGCAAGTACGGGAATTATGGCCCATAATACCACATATGCCACAGCGCTTCTGTCGGCCTGTAGAACCCCCCTGCCGAGTAGTCTCACTTGCCACCTCTGTACGGAGTTAAGCATCAACCTCAGCACTCTAAAGGATATCCTCTCCCTCTCGTATAGAGAGACTACCCCCTTACATTATACGCCTCTTGCGCTTCCTTTCCCTCCTCTTTTTCTGTTCATTTACTACTTGTAGAGCCTTAACTTCTGCCTTAAGTAGAACAGCAGAATGCATTATAACCTAAGCTCCCTTTGTAAGCCAGCTTAGTGTATTATTAATTAAGGTAGGAGAGCTGTTCTAGTGTTATATAACGCGGTTCTTAATATGGTCTGTTTAAAAATTAAGCTCCCTTATAGTTTAAAGGGTCTTTAAAGTCTAATTGTTACTCTTAACTATAGGAGGAGTTAGAGTTCTTAAGTGTAGATTTAAGTGAGAGAGGACATTCTGCAGCTTGTATAGAACTAGTCCTATTGCTTAGAACCTACTCTTAATGTTCTGCTCTATAAACGTAGCTTTAAATGCTTCTTTAAATGTAGAGAGAAACTTAAGCTTTGTAATATAATTTATCCTATTCTATATTAAGGTTTTAATCTAACGTCTATACGAAAGCTTTAGTAGAGCAAAGCAGCTAACATTAAGTGGCTAAAGGATGTGTAAGGAGTGTAGTAGCATATAGAGGGTGATTATCTTCTGTTCTATATAGTAGTGTTGAAATTAAGTAGAGATGTAGCTCTTATGCCTATTAAGAATAAGAAGGCAATAGGTTCTAATTGTACAAGCATTTGTATGTTAATTAAAGTGTTAAATCCACTTATACCTAATTAAATTTAAAGTCCACCTATTCTTACTAAGTGTAATCACCTAATTATCTAGTAATCCTAAGTCCTTATACTAAGCAGAGAGGTGATTCTGCGCCTTAAAAATGATGAACAGTAGGAGTGCCCATCTATACGAGTTAACACCTTAGATAATTAACACCTACTCTCTATTCCCTAGCTGTATAGCCTTTAGACAGCTCTTTGCTTCTAAGCTTGTAACTACCTTTATAGTAGCAATAACTCCCATTACAAAACCTACTTCATTAAAGTTGTAGATATCCTGCTCTAAGATTCTATATTTTGTAACTATGTTTTGTACAAGAGAGAACCACCCTTTAATTATCTTAGGATCTTTGCATTTTGCTCGTTTATAGTTGTACTTTTAACTAAACTTTGCTTTAATTTCTATACGACGCTTTATAAAGTTAGTAGTCTAATTCTTCCTAATAGGGCTCTCGCCTTGTTTAGAGAGTAGAAGGTCTACCATTTCTTACACACCCTACAGCTAGGGCAGAAATCCATGTGAATCTAGGTTGAGGATATACTAAACAAGAGCTGACTCTTTATATAGAGTCAACTTCTGTAAATTAGGAATAGAATCGCGTTAAGAAGCCATTCTGTGAATCTAATTGCGTAAGGTTGTTTAGGGGATATCATACAATGCTGCAGCAGCTTAAACACTTTGAAATTAGCCTTGTTTAATTACATTAATAGCTAGTAGTATTCAACCCTCTTAATTAGAGGATTAGGCTTATGTTAGTAGTGGCATGTTGACTTTTGTTAAGTTGACGCGTTTTGGTGTTTTAGTAGGCGACTCGCTTGTGTAGGCAACTTGTATGTGAATTACGTTATAAGTTCTATTGTTTAGGACCTAGTGTTACATTAGGGTTCTATAAGGACATAGGGCACTATATCATAAGTAGTTGCATATAGGAGTGCGAGTTAGATATGAGTTGGTGCAATCCTATAGGTCTACTACAAAGGATACAAAAAAGATAAAGGGGGAGCTTACAGCCTCCTACCCCTTAAATATCTATATTAGGTCTGACTTAGATAATTGCCTTTGCGCCTAACACGTGACGTTGCAACTAGTCTATAACACCCCTAACCCTAGTCCCTTAAATGTTGTGGTAAGGGGGCATCCTTACACTACCCGCAACTACCCTAAGTAAGGAGGCATCCTTATAGGCTCCTAAGTAAGAGGTTAGTAGAGATAGAGTAATAGGCTTTAGATTAAGACAATTAATGATTAATTCTAGGTTGTATAGAACAAGCCTAGTAGCTTTAAAGCCTTCTTATACATTTTTAGCTGTTATAGAAGCATTAAAAGCCTTAAGGAATGTAGTAAGAAAGTTGTCCTTTGTAATATAAGTAATCTGCATTTGCATCATTTTCTTAATTTGCTTACTATATGAGCTTTTAAGCAGTCTAAAACAGCTAACGTTAAGAGGCTAAAGGAAATGAGATAAGTGAGGAGGCATATAGAGTGTTATAATATAATTCTGTTAACAATAATAGTCCTTACTAAGAGCTAAGTGATGACTTTTGTGACCATTAAGTATTAATAGACAATATACACCTATTGTACAACCCTTTGTATGCTTATTAAAGTGTTTAATCTAATCTAACCTAATCTCATTTGTTGTCTAACTGTTGTCGCTTATGTGAATCCTCTAATCCTTTAGGAATTAGCCGTTTTAGTACTAGGGCAGAAGGTGATATTTGCCTTTAACAACCATGTATGAAGGTATTGCCCAGCTAGTTGCGCATACACCCTAGATCACTATAACCCATTCCTAATTACCTAGCTGCTTCATATAAGGCTTGCTATGTCGTTTAGAGCTTATAATCACCTTTGCGCTTAAGAGTATGCCCATTAAAAACCTAGTCTTGTTAAAGTTGTAGATATCTGCCTCTTAGATGCTATACTTCGCAATAACATTCTATATAAGCGTAAACTAGGCTTGTACGACATTAGGATCTTTGCATTTAGCTCTCTAATAATTAATTTGGCGTTAGAAAGCCATCTTAAGCTATGGGTGGCGCTTTACAAAGTTCTCTGCCCATCATAGTCTAACTAGTGACGCGTTTCGGTCTATACGAAGGCAATCAGCCATTTCTCGAACATCGCTCTGTCAGGGCTGAAATCCTTAAGAATCTAGGTCGAGTATACGTTAGACAATGACTGACTCGTCTACATCTGTAAGCTTCCTTGAATTAGATGACATATTACGTCGTGATTGTCGTCCGACGCGTCGATAGTACAAAGTAGTTATGGGTATGTCATAGATCCTTGCAGCGTCTCGTATGGGGAGTTTAGGGTCATTTTTTAAAGCTTGAATAGCAAGGATAGTACGGCTTTCAACTGAAGAAGATTCCATAATAATTGGTTGAGAAAAGTGACGTTTAAGTTAGATGGTCACGTTTCGGGAAAAAGTGTTCCGCTCGCTATGCAAGTACGTTATACTGACTATGGATGAAAATTGCAGAGTGAGATTATGTCTGCGAAAACCTCAAGGTGCATCCTCACACTTTTTCCAATTGTGGCGTATCAGCAAAAGTATGGCCCATTAGTTCCTGAACTCGGCCCCCAATAACACCTTTAGCTAACTCGCGAACTGCTTTCTCCTCTTCCGAGGACAAAGAAATCGACATACTGCCCAAGTTTTCTGCCAGGCGATGGATCTTGGTCGTGCCTGGAATAGCAAAGATGTCATCACCCTGCGCAAGAACCCAAGCCAAAGCCAACTGCGCAGCGGTGATGCCCTTTTTCTTAGCGATTCCAGATATCTGGTCGACAATCGCCACATTGTTCTCAAGGTTCTCGGCCTTGAGCCATGGTATGCTTGCTCGCAAATCGCCCTCCTTGGTGAAGTCCTCAGCCTTGCGGAGCCCGCCGGTTAGAAGACCATTGCCCATCGGGCTATAGGCCACCACAGCAACGCCGAGCTCGCGAGCCGCCTCTAAGAGGCGGATATTCGGGTCTTCAATCGCGAGGCAGAAGGCGCTGTACTCGACCTGCACAGCAGTAATTGGGTGCACAGCATGGGCTCGACGCAAAGAGTCTGCACTGCACTCGCTCATACCAATGTGCTTGATCTTCCCAGCCTCCTTAAGCTCGACCAGCGCCTCGATGGTCTTCTCAACCGGCGTGATCATGTCAAGGCGGTGAATGTAGTATAGATCAACATATGGAAGTCCTAGCCTCTTAAGCGACTTCTCTAGAGCTTGGTGGCAGTACTCTGGGGAGGAATCAACAATCATTCTTTTACCGACAACATCTGCAGGAGCTGATCTCATGCCGAATTTAGTGGCCAGAAAGATGTTCTTGCGCTTTGAGGGGTTGGCGGCAATCCATTTTCTGATAAGGTCCTCGGAATCGGCGTATTCGTCGGCTACAAAGGTCAGTTTTGATTTGCTTCAATGGTAGGCGATGACCATGCAACTTACCGGTGTCCCAGAATCTCTCGCCCATCTCATATGCTGCGTCTAAGAATTTAAGACGCTCGGCATCCGGCCCTGGCACGCTATATACGCCGCTTAAGTTCATCAAGCCCACGCCGAGACGTGGTACAAGTGGACCAAGTTTACCTAGCTGGCGGAGTACGACTTCTGGAGAGGTAGACATGTTTCTTTCTAGTTGATGTAAAGTTTAGAGTTGCTAGTGGTGATGATGGTGATATGAATCTCGACATCTTAATAACGATAAAATTTAGCAGCTTATATACTTTCGATGACTGGACTTTACGGTGGAATCAAGCTTGCAAAACAGTTATTCGGTGGAACTGGAGGTTTATAGACGCATTAACTCCTTGTGCAACATGGGTTTCTGGCCCGGTAGTTGGCCCCGCAGTTGGCCCCACTATTACCTCCGCCGTTACCTCCGCCGGTAAATCCTGCTCTCATAATACGTTAGGCCATGACTGCGACCCCGTAGTTGAAGTTGTAAGCGGAAACCATAATAAGATAATTGTTCTGTTATCTAACTCAAGAAATGAAACAATGTCGAGACCACTCAAGAGGCTGAAGGTGCGAAAGGGGACATTCAGCTGCTGGGAGTGCAAACACCGCAAGATACGCTGCGAAGTTACTACGCCAAGCTCTGTGTGCCTGTCCTGTCAGCAGCGAGGGCTGTCATGCGTCAGTCAGGAGTTTGTCATAGAGAAAGAAAGTGGAGGCGAAAGCGAAAGCCGCGAACATATGGAGAATAATCTTGATCGTGTCGAGACGCTCGTTGACCAGCTGCTACGACAGCGCGGTCAGCAGATACAGAGAAACAAATCGCCGAATCGCACTATGTTACTTAACGTACCACAGTCAATCTCTAGCTTCTCTGTGGGGGGGTATCTGTACTCGATTCTCCCACCGCCAGCGACTACTGCAGTAATCATAGAGCATGGAAAATTTACTCTGATGCCCACCCCTACAGGACGAGCAGTGAGTGCTGTACAGCTGGAGCCACTACCTCCATCTGCTCATCCAGTGCAGTTCGCCCGCAGATTGATACGGCTCGCAATCTGCTTGCAACAATCAAATGGTCCGGTGGACGAAGCTGCACGCTATGTTGAAATTGCATCACAGCATGTCACGTCTAAAGACGACTTAATGAACTCTCTAGACGGGCTGGAAGCACTGATTCTGGAAGCAACCTATTATATCAACAACGGAAAAACGCGTGTTGCTTGGCTGAGATTTCGTCGAGCCCTAGCTATCGCCCAATTGTTAGGGCTCGGTATGGCTGATATGACGGACCGCGCAGAGGGCATATGGTTTCTTCTACTCATGGCCGACCGTCACACGTCGTTGAGATTAGGCCTTCCATTAGCCGTGGGAGACAACAACTTCTCAGATCCTCGAGGCGATGCACTGTCAAAATTAAATCACATTCATGTCGTGGTCTCAGGGCGCATAATCGCTCGAAATCTACGCATTCAACGGCAAGGGGAACCGGAGTACGATGAGACACGGAAGATTGACTACTCATTAAAGCAAGTAGCTCGGTCCCTACCAGCCGACTGGTGGTCATTTAGCTCTCTACACGGTCTGGCTGAAGCCGATGTTCTGGAGAAGACGTCGATACTCTCCGCACAACTAACTCATCACTACCTCATAGTAGTCCTCCACCAGCCCTACATCGCACAATCGCTTGTCTCTCCTACGACAAACGAACATGTCTTGTATAGCAAATTGGTCATTTGCTCGGCGAGTCGTGAGGTTCTCTTACGCTTCCTCGTGATCCGCAGCTTTCACCGGGGAGGCTCGTATTTCGGATTTGAAGAGAAGGCTTGCACGGCCATGTGTGTATTACTCCTTGCACATATTGACGGACACCGACTTGGCCAAGGAAATTCGCTAGAACACCAGCGACCCCAAGACCAGGCCCTTGTCAATAATGTTCTTAACTTATTGGAAGAGATGCATGTGCCAAACTTCGAAGTAGAGACCCTAAAGAAGTTAGTAGGAATTGAGGAGCAGATTGCCGACGGCGCCAACTATTCGTGGATGAAGAAAAGTGGTATCGGCCTTGAACTAACGATGCCATATTTTGGAACAGTATGCTGCATTTTGATGAGCTCTGGGGAACAAGTTATGCACCAAGAAGCCTCTCTAACCCTGTCATCAGACACAGCAGGCTTGCTAGACTTTCTAGACATGTTGGAAGAGTCGGCTCTATGTGAGCAGACTTAGCAAAGCTGTTCATAATTACGGTATTTCGATGAAGGAAAGTACATTATGCACATATGACGGATTCCAACTACACTCACAAATAATCTCATCTCGTCAATGTTATGGGGGTTATTATATTGTATAACGTAATCCACATACGAGTTGCCCACACAAGCGAGTTGCCCACTAAAACACCAAAACGCGTCAACTTGACTACAGCTAACAATGCCACAACCAACACAAGCACAATCCTCTAATCAAGAGGGTAGACTACTTCTAGCTATCTAGGCAATAAATGAACATCAATTTAAGAGTGTCCGAGCTGCTGCATTGTCGTTTGACGTGCTACGTAGGACCCTAAGCAACAGAATGAACAGAGTAACTTCCTAACGCGACTCCACCTCTAACTTACAAAAGTTAACTCTGTACAAAGAGTTAGCTCTCGTTTAGTATATCCTTAACCTAGATTTGCGTGGATTTCTACCCTAGCCGTAGGGTGTATAAGAAATGGCAGACTTACTACTCTCTAAACGAGGTAAGAGCCCTATTAGGAAGAATTAGACTACTAACTTCATAAAGCGTTGTATAGAAATCAAAGCAAAGTTTAGTTAAAAGTACAACTATAAACGAGCAAAATGCAAAGATCCTAAGATAATTAAAGGGTGGTTCTCTCTTGTACAAAACATAGTTACAAAATATAGAATCTTAGAGCAGGATATCTACAACTTTAATGAAGTAGGTTTTGTAATGGGAGTTATTACTACTATAAAGGTAGTTATAAGCTTAGAAGCAAAGAGTTATCTAAAGACTATATAGCCTAGAAATAGGGAGTAGGTGTTAATTATCTAAGGTGTTAATTTGTACAGATAGGCACTCCTGCCATTCATCATTTTTAAGGCGTAGAATCACCTCTCTACTTAGTATAAGGACTTAGGATTACTATACAACTAGGTAATTACACTAAGTGAGAATAGGTGGACTTTAAATTCAATTAGGTATAAGTGGATTCAACACTTTAATTAGCATATAAATGCTTATATAGTTAGAACCTATCACCTTCTTATTCTTAATAGGCATAAGAGCTACCTCTCTGCTTAATTTCAACACTACTATATAGAACGGAAGATAATTACCCTCTATATGCCACTATACTCGTTACACATTCTTTAGCCTCTTAATATAAGCTGCTTTACACTACTAAAGCTTTTGTATAGAAAGCAGATTAAAACCTTTATATAGAACTAGCTAAATTACATTATAAAGCTTAAGTTCCTCTCTACATTTAAAGAAGCATTCAAAGCTACATTTATAGAGTAGAACATTAAGAGTAGGTTCTAAGCTATAGGACTAGTTCTATATAAGCTGCAAAATGTCCTCTCTTACTTAAATCTACACTTAAGGACTCTAACTCCTCCTATAGTTAAGAGTAACAATTAGACTTTAAAGACTCTTTAAACTATAAGGGAGCTTGATTTTCAAACAGAGCATATTAAGAACCGTGTTGTACGACATTAGAATAGCTCTCCTACCTTAATTAATAATGCACTTAGCTAGCTTGCTAAAGGAGCTTAGGTTATAATGCATTCTGCTGTTCTACTTAAGGTAGAAGTTAAGGCTCTACAAGCAGTAAATAAACAGAAAAAGAGGAGGGAAAGGAAGCGTAAGAGGCATATAATGTAAGGGGGAAGCCTCTCCGTATAAGAGGGAGAGGATATCCTTTAGAGTGCTGAGGTTGATGCTTAAATCCGTACAGAGGTAGCAAGTGAGACTACTTGGCAGGTGGGTTCTATAGGCTGACAGAAGCGCTGTGGCACATGTGGTAATATGGGGCATAATACCCGTACGTGCGAGAGGCGCTAGGAATCAGTTATAATCGAATAAGGGTCATTATATAGGGTAGTGGTGTAGTAGTAGTAGTAATAGTCAGATTTTGGTGTTTTGGTGGGCAACTCGCTTGTGTGGGCAACTCGTATGTGAATTACGTTATTAGAAATAAAACTTTAATAAGCTGACTACATTTGATATTTAAACGCCTTCATCGTCTCTGTATGTCCCTTGTTAGCGCGGAGCGCAGCTTACGCATCGCCACCAGCAGCCTCAATCTTCTTGTTTAGTCTAGCTAAGTAGAAACGAATCGTAATAGCGGTCATAGCACATAAGAACACTGCAGCAGTGAGGACCGAGCCACCCATGTAGTATCGGGGCGCGTCACCGTCCGGGAATAGGTATAAAGTATAAAAGTGTGTTGCACCTCCGGACATCAAATTGATGATTGCCAACGATGCAGCGCGCTTAGCTCGGGGACGGGGAATAGATGATGAGACCCAGGCGTAGTTAACATTGTATACTCTGAGGGTTTATTAGCTTGTATTTTGTGATTGGGTGGTGTTGTGCAGGAGGAATGAACTTACACATAGACGCCAAAGGCCATCAAGAATATAGCAAAATAGCGCCCACCAGTACCATTAACAGTCATGGCGAGAATATTTCCAATAACGGAGATGATAAGCGGAAAGCAGATGTGCATGCAGAATTCCTTCCTCTTAGACGAGGAATATGCCAACACAACCGACCCAAGAAACGCAACTGCATAGGGAGGTGCAGTGAGCAGGAGAGTGTTGGTATTATTGTAGCCGAGCGTCTTGATGATTGACGGTAAGAAGTAAGTGAACGATTGGCCAGTAGTTAGCATCATTTGCATGAAGGTGAAAAGGTAAGTAAGAGGGTCGCATAGAGCCTCTGACACTCCCCACCAGATTCCAGAGCTGTCCTCGTCGACGATACCAGCAACTTCATTCGAGAGACGCCATTCAGCAAAGAGTCTTTCTTCTTTAGTGAGCCAGCGAGTTGTTCTTGGGTAGTCGGGAAACAAGAACATGGCCAAAATACCGACGGCAACCGTCACAACACCTTCAATTATGAATAGCCAACGCTATGCGGCATAACCGCCGACTCCCTCCATGCCTCCGATGATACCAGCTGCGATGAGGCCTCCGAAACATGATGACAAGATATTTCCGGCTGCATGTCAAATTAGTATTTGAGAATTGTAAAGATTGATTCTCCGATGAGACATACCATAGAGAAATGCTATGCGCTTTACCAGTTCTTCCTTCTTGTACCAGCAAGACAGAAGGAACATCACTACAGGGAGGAAAGGACCTTCCAGAACGCCGATGAAGAATCGCACGACCATAATGCTTTGGAAGTTATGCAAAAAACCTTGCACCATGCTCATTAACCCCCGTGCACAAGTGACAAGTGGGATATAGATTGACGGGCGAACCATTGGCAGGATCGCATTGCTGGGAAGCTGGGTGAGAACATAGCCCTAGAAGGAAGTCAGTACATTTTAAGTTTGCAATCATAGATAGTAGTGTCATGGGGATACGTACGACATAGAAAATAAGAAGGCATGTGTTGTACTGCCCATTGTTCATGTTAAGGTCTTTTGGAAGACCCGCAATCTTTGCATTGGCGATAGAATTTCTATCTAGAATATTCAACCAAAACCTACGCCCTCTTGTTAATGCCGTGAATGATATATGGAGCAAGTTTCCTACATGGCAATGATGATTGGCATTAGTGTTCTGTCCATTTTTTTAACAACATGCTTTTCAAGGGTGTCCTGCTCCTCTACTGAAAGGTGAATAAGTTCACTAGGTAGAGGAACCCGAACGTCGACAGTTCGAGAGGCTTGATATCCGATGTGGCTGTCACCGTCTCGACTAACTGAACATCATGCACATCAACCTTAGACATTTCGGCGATGAAAGCAACTTAATGCCAATTATCGTTATGTGAAAGTGAAAGATGTTCAATTGGAATTAAGATTGTGGGGAAATATAAGGTCGAAAGACCTTACCTTATATATTGCGTACATGAATATGGTTATCCGCGAAGTCTAGACAACTAGTGCCACTGGAACCACTACTGGATTCCGGGGAAGATGGTCGGTACTTCCTGGGAAATTGCGGAGAAAGCATAAGCGTGCTGGAGACCTGGGCATGCCAAGCACTTGTAGGCCATTCTCCGAGTATTGGTATGAAGTTTGCAGTCCGGATTTCCGAATATCCGGGATACAAGGCTATCTCGGAAATACCCCCACGCCAGTAGCGATTAGTTTCTCGCACTTTTTGACATTGAGCCACTCCGAGGCAGACGAACTAAATCCTCGGAGTAATACTTTTTTTTATCTTAATTACTCTATGAAATGTTTAGGATTTGACCACGTAGAACCTTCTCCTTCTATAAAGACAGGCCCAAAATCGTCGAGTGTAGTCAAGAATATCAAACGCCGTAAGCCAACAACACATTAACAATCTACGGCAACGATGGCAGTTGATATTGCTCACTCCTCGACCATCCAGCATATTTCATCACAAAGCTTCTTGTCACCAGTTGATACTTCATTAGTCTCTTCTAGACGTCAGCGAACGTTTGCGACAAATCATGTCCCACATACCATTGATGAGTTGATGCGCCTCCGAGCTTTCCAGCAACCAGAAGAGCCAATCCTTGCATACCCAGTTCACAATACAGACTACCTCGAATACACATACAGGAAACTTGATGTGTTTGCATATCGTGTCGGACACCAATATGTTCAACACACGACGCAAAGACGGTCATCCGCCGAGAAAGAAAAGGTGGTGGCATTGCTTGGGCCATCTAATCTGGATTATTTGATTTCAGTGCTTGCACTGACTAAGTCAGGCTTCACAGTGATGTTCCTCTCGACAAGGTTATCTGATGCTGCGTACCTGTCGTTGCTGGAGAGCACACAATGCCGAGACTTAATTATCCACGAGTCGTTTTCTACGACCGCAGAGCGATTGCGGAAAACAATGCCTGATTTAAGCGCCCATCCAATCGCTCAATCGGCATCTTACGCATTTCCAAACCAAGAGAATGATCAGGATACTTGCCTAGATTGTCATCTCGATCTCGAGCTTGAGGCTCAGAAAATTTGTTGGATTATCCATTCATCGGGGTCCACTGGATTGCCAAAACCAATTTTGCAAACTCATAGCGCAGCTCTTACGAAGTAAGCTCCTTCAATTTAAGTTCATGGTCAAAACTAACCATCAACCTAGTTATGAGAACAATCTCAATATGCGAGGGTTCATCACGTTACCACTCTTCCATGCACATGGTATTAGCAGCGTTTTTCGAGCCTTCACATCGATGAAGAAGATTTACATGTATAATGCGAATCTACCACTCACTCATAACACACTACTTAGTATCATGGCCGAGCACCGTTTTGAAATACTTTATGGCGTGCCCTATGCTCTGAAGCTGCTTGGAGATACCGAGGAAGGAGTTAAGGCTCTCGTCAAATTGCAAGTGGTGATGTTCGGTGGATCTGCGTGTCCAGACAGTCTTGGAGATAGACTAGTCGACGCTGGGGTCAATCTTATCAGTCACTATGGAACGTAAGTACAGCGATTTAACTCATCTTCTTATATACTAATTGCTAATACACGTCGCAACAGTACGGAGACTGGTCAATTGATGACCTCATTCAGAGACCGCAGTGATAAAGTTTGGAACTATTTACGGCCATCAGCCAACTTGATCCCTTTTTTGAGGTGGGAATCTCGGGGAATGGATCTTTTCGAATTGGTTGTGTTGGACGGATGGCCTTCCAAAGTGGCGACAAACAGATCAGATGGTTCTTATGCGACGAAAGACCTTTTTACACCTCACCCTAGCATCCCAAACGCCTGGAAGTATAGCGCACGTCTCGATGATACAATTGCGCTTCTCAATGGTGAGAAGGTCGGCCCAACCGACATGGAGCAAGCTATTCGTGACAACAAATACGTTCGCGAGGCAGTAGTTTTCGGTAACGGAAAGCCTCAATTAGGCATGATGATCATTCCATCTGAAGAGACAGTCGGCATGCCTGAAAGCCAGATCATTGAATATATCTGGCCAGTTGTAGAGTCATCCAACGCGGCGGCCCCGGGATACGCTAGAATCTCCGCAGAAATGTTGAAGCTTCTGCCAGCAAGCGCTACGTAGTGAGTTTGTTACGGCTATTAATGATATACTATTATTAACCGCTTAATAGTCCCCAAACAGATAAGGGAACTGTCATTCGCCAAGCGTTCTACAAACTCTTTGAGAAAGAGATAGAGGATGTCTACTCAAGATCGGAAATGGCGCCATCAACTAATGCTCCAAGCTCAGAGCTTGAGATCCGCGCTTTCTTGAAGGAGAAGATCTGCACCTTGAATGGCCAGACCGAGCTTGACGATGATACCGATCTTTTCTCCATTGGACTTGACTCCTTGCAAGCCCTACAGCTCCGTTCGCTCATTTTGAAGAAGCTTCCAGTGTCAGGGAAGGCACTCGCCATGAACTTCGTTTTTGATTTCCCATCAGTCAATGCTCTGACGAGAGAGCTAGTTTTATTACAGGATGGGCAAACTTCTAAATCAATACCGGTTCAAGAGCAAATGGCTCAATTAATTGAAAAGTATGGAAGCTTTCAACATCACATACCAAATCCTAATTCCAATGAAGGCCAGTACATTGTAAGTCATATCTTTAAGGCATTACTCTCATCTTTTAACAACGATTTAGGTCTTGACGGGTGCAACTGGGTCACTGGGAGCACACATCGTAGCTCAAATAGCACTTCTCCCTGACGTTAAACAAGTCTACTGGTTTGTTCGTGCCAAATCAGAAAGAGATGCCACCATGCGCGTTATATCGTCGATGAACACCCGAGGGTGTTATCATCAGTTGTCCCTTGAAGCACGAAGAAAAATTGTCGCGCTTCCATCAGATTTCTCAAAAGAGGACCTAGGACTTAGCTCGGCAGTATATGCTGAGATTTCCCTCAACATTACGTGCTTGATCCATTGCGCCTGGTCTGTGAATTTCAATTTGAGTCTCCAGAGTTTTGAGAAAGACTGCATTGCAGGTAAGTGCAATTTGTAAGGAACGAATAATATTGTCTAATAATTCAATTTTACAGGCGCTAAGCATCTCATGGGCCTTTGCTTATCAGCTGGTCGACCATCACCTGCATCATTCAATTTCTGCTCCTCCGTCAGCGCCGTCGCATCAACGCCCCCAGGAGAGGCGGTTGTTGAGGACGTCCCGCCCAGCTTGGACAATGCACAAAACATGGGCTATGCGCAGTCTAAACTTGTGACAGAAAACATCGTACACCGAGCCGCATGTCAGACTGGGATAAAATCCCGCACATTACGCGTGGGCCAAATTGTTTCAGACACGCAACACGGAATCTGGAACGCAACTGAAGCCATCCCTCTTATGCTGCAAGCCGGCCAGACCATTGGAGCCATTCCCGCACTTGATGAGTCTCCTCTCTGGCTACCTGTTGATGTGGTTGCCAAAGCCGTATCCGAAATCTCTCTCTCAGACTCCCCAGCTGGAACCACAAACGTCGTAGCTACGCAACCCTTCCACTGGACGCGCGACCTTCTTCCCAAGCTCCACGCCACCAGCTTGTCGTTCGAAGAGGTCGGACAACGCGAATGGATCTCCCGTCTAAGAGCGTCAAACCCGGATCCAGTGCAAAACCCGCCTATCAAGCTCCTCGATTTCTTTGCCAAGAAATATGACAATGATAACATCGTACGCAAAGGCCTACAATACAACACACGGCGTGCACAGAACCTATCGCCGGCTCTCGCGACGGCGGAGATACTGAGCCAAGAACTCGTTGACAAGTTCGTTGGCCATTTCATCGCCACATCATGGAACACCATGGAAAAGATGCAAGGCACCATTATCGTCGTCGCTGGGCCATGCGGCGTTGGCAAATCCACTGTCGGCACAGAGATTGCGCGTAAGCTGAATTGTTCATTTATCGAGGGCGATCAGCACCATGACGCCCAAGCCCTGGCGAAGATGGCCAGTGGCCAAGCTCTCGACGACGAAGATAGATGGTTGTGGCTTGCGCGTCTACGAGCTGTGGCCGAGCTCGAGATCTCAACGAACGGCAAGGGTGTGGTAGTGCTGGCGTGCTCTGCGCTAAAGGGTAGATATCGGGATGTGCTGAGGGGTGTAGGGAAGAGGACTAGAACCGTGTTTGTGATGCTGCAGGTTGAGGAAAAGGTTGAGTTGGCTAGAAGGCTAGAGATGCGGACGGGTCATTATATGAAGGCTGATATGGTGGAGTCGCAAATGGCTATTTTGGAAGGACCACGGGTTGACGAAATGTATGTTTTGCCAGTGGATGCGAAGAATATGCCGCAGGATTTAGCAGAAGAGGTTGTCGGTGTTCTAGGATTGTAAAATATAAATTATAGGGATAGTTTGAAATAGAAGGCACATCCTAGGATATATGGAGTTAAAACTTCTGGGCAAGAACTCAGTAAACACAAATTAGTGGAAATCTGCCATTCTCAAGCTTATATTTATAATTGTCCTAAAAGTAGTCTTCCTCATACTGTGTGCTAAAGGCATCAAAGTGTTCGGGCAAACCTATAGTCTCTGTTAGTAAATAATAGTCAATATAGCTTTCATAAGACCTACCTAACTGGTCGAGATATCCCCATGTAAGCTGGAAGGCATCATTTTCCATTGTAAAGCCGGAACCGGAGCTTGGGTATTTAGGAATTTGTATACCCACTTCCTGACTCCCCATCCCAAAGCCTGCCTCTATTCCTACACCATGCTCGCCATTATCCCCTCCTCCATAAAAATTGGCATTATACACTGGCTCAATCGGGTGATTGCGTGGCAACAATCGGCCAACTTCGGTGGCATTATATCCCATTCGATCACCCTCGGAATCAACTACAACATCCCCCATTGACCGCATCGCCCTATTTCTCAACCTCGTCAGCAGCGTATTATACCTCTTACTATGGCTCCCCTCCGGTGCTAGGTTCTCAATGTAATTGCGGCACTTGCCAGCTGCCGCGAAATAGCTTTTGCCGCTTGGTGACACCAAGGAATTCGGCTTAAGGCGATGGTGAATGATGTAGATGTAGAGTGTTGAGATGGCACATAAGGCGATGTATTGTGTAAACCAAAACCCTTTTATACTGTAATTAGAGGGACCATGAGTTAGTGATTCTATGGTTTAGGTCGCAGATGAACCTACAGATTGCCATCATCCACAAAACCTTCCACTAAAGAGTGTCAGTGACAATACAAAGATTGTAGAATAAGACATACCCGTGTCGATTATGATACACGCTGCACTGACACAGTTGCGGACGTATTTCTGATGTTCCAAATCGTCGTCGTTAGGTCTGTCTACCTGGCCCAGCGTTGAAAAATTTGAGAGTAGGAATTGACGATTGATTAAAATCCGCATGTGGGCGTGTGATAGCTTAAGAACAGTATTCTGACCTGTCACTGTGTTAACATTTTAAATTTTAAATTTACTGACATGGAATATTTACGTTCAAACATCCGTTTCCCGGTAAAGGTTCTATGAGTTGGTCTTAAAAATCGAGGTAAATCTTGTTCCCAATCGTCGAGGAGCTTCGTAATCAAGCCCGCTTTCATCTGAAGTTCTTCGTGGGCCAAAGGTTTAAGAGGATAGAGCATGTCTGTGGCGTTTCCCATGATGGTAGATAGCCTGTATCATTTAGCGACGTTGTCATGTTGAAGTTCTTCACGGTTAACGAACTTTGCATGGTTGATCGAGGCATCCAAAAGTCCTCGTAAAGGCAATACTGCTATTAAGTCTTTGTCTGTAAATACCATGTCATCATCATCTACATTCACCGGATATTCCTGATCGATATCTTCGTCGCGGAATATACGTGGTCGACCCTTCATAACACTTAGGTAACGATCCAAAGTGTAGGAACTCCAAAAGGCTCGCTTTCGACACTCCTGCTCGACAAGCCCAACTTTTCTTGATGTTTCGGTTTTTCGATGCAGCGCCATCGCCATGATTATGAGTGTTGTCATACCAAAGCGGTACCAGCATTCGTTGATACGGAACGTGCTCAGCAGATAAAGACACATTGCGAGTCGAGCCTGAACACTCTCGAGTTGTGGGGGCCCTGGTTCGGTTTCAAGAATTGAGACCGCCTTCTCAAAGTAAGGTGCGCTACGATAGTAAGCATTACTCAAATGACCTGTATATCATTCTCTCACCTTGATTTTGACCCTCTTTGAGCCATGTCTTCATATTCAATCGCCTGCGCCCAAACGAAATATACAGCTGCCGCTCTCACACCATCAAGCTTACTAGCTTTCTGTTTAGCATTGTTCGTATCTGGACGCAAGCATAGCTGGCATGCCCAACTCTCAACGGTCGGCCGATGGAAGAAACGATAGGTAGGAGTAGCAAATTCAAAGTATCGTGCCAGCATGCGGTCTGATTCGTCCTTACTTGGCATCACAAATCTGTCAGTGGGTCGTGACAGAGACGGCATATCACCACTGTTGAAGATTGACGCTGAAGCGGGGCTTGCGTACTCGACATCCACGGCACTGTCGACAGCATCGTTCAAACCTTTCTGACTCTCGATATGTTGCACAGCCTGCTGTAAGAAAGATAGGCCCGAGGCAGCTCCAACATAATGATCTCCGCTGTCATAGACAGCTTTGGTACTTGAACTACTGTTTGATGTAGATGCTTTTTCTAGCTCTATCTCCACAGAGGCAGCAGTATTGGTGGTTGATTGTCTTGGAGAAGTCGGCTGTCTCGTTTTTGCTCTTGTCTTTCTCCCATCAAGGACGTCATATACGCAAACTATGGTCTCCTCGCAGCACCTTGTGCAGGGCTTTGTAACAGAGCACGAAATTTTCTTTCTTCAAGCTGTTAGCCGTGCTTATTTTCTAGTAGTTCATGGAGACATTGAATTGGAAACATAAATTTCTCTCCGTGCCTAAATTTAAAGTGAAAATAGAATCATAATAGGGGATCCAAGAGGTAGGCTTCAATTCTCTGAGTTGTAAATAAAAACACCTACATGCGACAGCTCTCACATGCTTTGCTGACCCTTCGTCTCTTCCTATTCTCAACATGTAGGGTAGTGGCGCCTAGTTGTGGGGCTGGGCCCAGGTTGGCTTCAATGCCACTTTCCTCCATCCCATCTGCTCAAGTTTTGGTCGGGATCATGAGATTGATGATTCTGCCGGAGATTCGGAAGACTGTTGAACAGGCAGACCGACATGTTTGGGGACGAATGCGGGTTGACCCCTTTCTTGCTAGCGTTGAGCGGGGGCGGGACGGAAATGTTGCTTTTCCGAATATCCGAAGTTGTCTCGAAACCCCACCAAAAAACAGACGAGTGTTGCATATCCGAATGAATCAACCCTAACTGAAATCCAGACTATGTATGATTCGAATTTTGATATACTAGAGCCGGAAATGGGAAATCAGTTTGATAGCGGGGTAATCACAAGCTGCGGGGTAGTTTGGCTTTTTATTTTAAATACTATGTCAACCCCTTTCCCATGTAAAAACCGGATTTGCAAGTTCAGATTTGGTCCATCAAATAAAAATGTCTTTAGGTCGAACATTCACTTTAAATACAGGCGCGAAAATCCCGGCCGTAGGGTTTGGAACATGGCAGTAAGTAAACCAATGCTATTTGTTAAGAAACAATTTGTTACGAACCAAAAAGCTAACAGATCACCATTAGAGCAGCTCCTCTCGAGGTTGAACAGGCAGTGGAAACCGCCATGCGTTGCGGTTACCGTCACATCGACTGCGCCGCGATCTACCGCAACGAAGCAGAAGTTGGAGAGGGTATTAAAAAGAGCGGCGTGAAACGCGAAGAAATCTTTATTACCTCCAAACTCTGGAACGCATCTCACGAACCAGAGGACGTCGAGTCAGCATTAAATAAGACGCTCGAAGATCTCGGAACTGAATATGTTGACCTCTACCTCATGCACTGGCCATGCGCCTTCGCCGCCGGTCCAAAATTCTTTCCCCTAGACCCAAAGACTGGTGTCTTCCGCCTCTCCGACACGCCTTTCACCAAGACGTACGCTGCAATGGAAGCGTTGCTCGAAACCAAAAAGGTCCGCGCTATCGGGGTTTCAAATTTTAATATCCCGCGTTTGGAGACGCTTCTTAAGGACTGCAAAGTTATTCCGGCAGTAAACCAGATCGAGAAACACCCTTACCTGCAACAACCCGAGCTTGTTGCCTTCTGCAAGTCTAAGGGCATCCTACTCGAAGCTTACAGTCCGCTGGGAAACAACCAGACAGGCGAACCACGCACAGTCGATGATGCGAAGGTGCATGAGGTTGGGAAAGGGCTGGGATTGGATCCCGGACAGATTCTTATCTGCTGGGGTGTGCAAACGGGGCACGTTGTGTTGCCCAAGAGCGTCACGGATAGCAGAATCAAGAGCAACTTTGAAGATAAAGTGTTGCCAGAGAGTGCGATGAAGGAATTAGATGCATTAGAGAGGCATAAGAGGTTTAACTTCCCAGCTAGGTGGGGGTATGATATTTTTGGCGAGGCTGGAGAAGAAGAAGTCGCAAGGATTGCAAGAGAAGCTGGAGAAGAAAATAAGACGAAGTTTGTTGTTTAGGTCAAAGCATAGCCGTTTCTATAGAAGGCTTCGTTTCATTAATGTCAGGTCTTAGTCTAGGATTATAATTTGTGGTGTTCATGATGTGGCTATATAAGCTCGATGAGGTTGCAAAGTGCCCTATCACGAGCCACGGTCTACATGACCCAAATAGGAAAGTGGCATGTCTTGTCTGAAACTCACAGACACTAGTTTGGCTGTTTAGAACCTCGCATAGGTGGTACTTGTAAGGTCTTATGGATTAGAAATTTTAGAACAGAAGAGATGCTGGGAATGATTTCTGTGGTATGTTATGATGGGCAGGGAATACCGGGATCCGCACCTAAAATCGTGTGGTTTTGTCTATCACGAGCAGCATGTAGAGTATATAGAAAGATAAAAATCAATTGAACTATTTGACTATCTAAATCGGCTACGTAGTTACTATATATAGATTTCTAAGAAGTGGCCGAATATCGTACATGTAGGTCTTGACCAGCTCTTCTGGTCGGCTGGGTCAGCTGGCACCACACCAGTTCTCACATGCGAGATGTCTCGGGGAAGGGGGGCCCAAAGTAGGGCCAATTCTTCGGCAAACCCCAGCTTTCCCCGAATCTCCAACACCTTACCCTTGTCGTCTCCCTAAAATTTTTGCACGTTGTTTAATAGCTGAAGGCACTCGGCATTCATTCACCGGAAACCATATCGCATAAGACAGCTGGCGGCTCGGTGATCTGCAATCCACAAATCCTTGCTTGCGCAACCCCACATTTGCCCTGCGTTAGGTTCGCATATCTATATTAAAGATTGCTCTACGATTAGATATAAAATGGCTGCGAAGTCGCGCAAAGTTCATGCAAGTCGTTCTCACTATTCTCTCTTTTCTTGAGCATCTTTTTCATTTCGACAATGATGGTCGCATCCCTCCGTAGCTGCGGTAGCGCAGCAGCCCTTGTGTTCTGTCTTCATGTACATTTAATACTTGGAGCTAGCATAAAGGTCACCAGTTTCGATGGCCCTGTCACCAAGGAGGAGCTTGATTCTTTCAGCAACTATGTTGCTACTTTGCAGCCCGCAAAAGACAACGTCGGCAATAACTGGGCGCAAGGCCACAGCGGAGAAGAAACAAAGGCCATGGGTATTGTCTATCAGATATCTGGCCGACAGCCCGTTCTCGATAAGATGCTTAGTTATTGCGATGCAGTGTTATCCGAGAGAAACGACATAGCTGCGAAACCCGTTGGGCAGCACAAGATTTGGACGGGAGATATTGCACCAGTTTGGCCCAACGATCCGTCCACGAAAGTTATCATAACGGGTGGCGAGCAAGGCGATCCGGTGGGACACTTAGCAAGCTGTGCAAATCTCATACTTGGGAATAAAGCACTTTACAGCCAGGCTGTTACTATTGGCGACAAGAATCACTACGGCAGGACATACCTTGAGCGAGCCCAAACATATCTTACTCAGGCCGATAAAGCAATGTCTGGACATATTCTCTCCCGACTACTCGACCTCTCCAATGGCAATAAAATGTATTTTGCCAAAGGCTCTCCCTACAAGGGAGGTCAAGCCGTCCCTTGGAACCAACAAATGATGTTCAACTATGCCTTCCAGAATCTCGTTGCAGCCCACACCATTTTGGGCGATAACCCCGCGTTGGTATCTAAATACAAAAGTATCATGGCCGCAAATCTGAAATGGTTCTTTACTGGTGGTGGATCAACAACCAAGAAAAGTAAGCAGGGCAACCCGATTTACGTCTGGAATTATGCAATGGACCAGAATAATGTGGAGGATTCGAATCACGCGTCTCTGGATATCAATGGCTTCTATCGAGCCTTTGTTGACGGTAACTGGGCGATTACGGCAGAGCAAATGAAACCATTTGCCAATGTGTTGATTGATGTAATGACACTCGGGAACGGCCAGTATGCGGGTACAACGGATGGTAAATGCGCAAGTGGGAACGGCATATGCACCAATTACATTCGCAGTGGATTCTTGCTAGTCAGCGAGTTTCGGCCAGATCAGTACAAGGCAATGATGGGAGCGGATTTTAAGGAGGGCGGCACTATAGGCAAGGTCGATTTATTTTCCCGGTTTTTGTTGGTGAAACATAGAAGAGCTACCGCAAAGCTTTAAACACTGTCATTCGAGACGATTTAGATTTAGATGACACAAGATTTGATAATAACAGCTACACGCAACCCAGAGATACAAGTAATGCAAAATGTGCGTCTCCTCTAGTTATCTAGGTCTAAGTGGGCTAAAATCATCATCGCCTGACGAGTCATTTCTAATTTACTGAAGGACAAAATTTGCGCAGCGAGTATTTGCAAGAGGGTTGAGGAAGGATCCAACCCAGTTATCAGCTTAGCCGTGATGCTGCTCGGAGTGCCCGCCGATGTGCGAGGGCCGGGGGCATGTTCCCTTGGGTGGGTTCGCAGAGGTCGGGATTTCCAGTTGTCCACAGTACATCGTCTTCTTCTGCTGGGAAACCCACTGCTTCCTGATCTTTGGCAGAACGGTTCTTCCGTTGACTGTAATCAAGGTGTTTGGCACTGGCTGCGGCGCCCACGTCGTCGAGTGAAAGATACCAGGATAGCTAGCGTTGAAGGTGGTGTCTGCAAGTGCTGGCGTGCCTATCCAGCTACGCAGTTTATCATTCGTGTGCTTGGCGACATTGCTGAAGACATTGGCGCCTACGTCATAGCGGCCGAGAGTGTGGGTATCCCAGTTCGCCTCAACGGTAGCAATCTCGGAGTAGTGGTTGTAGAAGTTGGAGTCGGTGGTGCCGACAAGGTTCTTGGGGATGGCATCGCCGAGAAGGACCGAGAATGCCCGGTTCTGCTTGGGGTACGTGCTGTCTTCGTCGAAGGTGATCAGAACCATGGTGTTCTGCATGAAGTTCTTGTCGTTGAGAAGAGGCTCGAGGAAAGTTCGGAGCCAGGTACCAGCTGTGCCGATGGGGGCGTCATGTGCATCGCTGGTCATGTTTGGCGTGATGAACATCCATTGTGGCAACTTGTTAGCCTTCAAGTCCTGCTGGAAAATGGTAAGATTCTTGATCTTGGCGAGACGGTCTGCGTCGTTGGCAACGGAGTTAAACAACACTGCTGGGCTTTTGGATTGTAAGCCTTTTGCTCAATATGCATGTGTGAAGACTTACTTGTGTTTGCGAACATAGTCATTCTTTCCAGTTTTCTGATTGACCCATGAGAAGCCTTGGTATCCACTATATGGCATATCTTCCTGATAAACACCCCAGCTGATCTTCTTGTCCTCGAGAAGATCCACGACAGTGGAAACATTCTCTGGCACGGCGATGAATGGGTCGCCGTTCAATCCGAAGTAGTCACCGCCAACAGCGGCCACGTAGTTGGGCTCACTGGGATGTGTTACAGCGAAGTAGTTCTCCAGAGTGATGCCCTTCTTTGCGAAGAAGTCGAAGTTTGCTTCAATTCGATGGATTAGCTTGGATTATCACCAAGAATCAGGAATTATAGGGAATTATGGCTGAAGCTTACCTTCGGCAGCAGCGGATTGAAAGTCTGTGTTCTCGAACCAGATTGTCACGAAGCGGTCGAAGGCTTTGCCCTTGACATGGCTCGTTGGACTCTCGGTCTTGGCTGTAGCTTGAGCAGCATAGACGGCGGCAGGGTCAGTGGCCATAGGATTTGCGGCCGGGGTTGAGGATGAGGCTGGCGCAGCGGCAGCCAAAGCAACCAGAGCCGCGCTGTAGATTCCGGTAGAGAAACGCATAGTGCTGGATGTCAAAGGATGAGTCACTGAGGCTTGAACTGGGATGGAGGGCTGCTATGGACATCTTCGCGGCCTTGGCCATGCTTCTATTTGTATTCTTCTTCTCCCGTGTCTTCGAAGTCTGCTCGACGGCGGCTTGGCAATGCTTGCTATAGTATCTGTTCCGGCCCTGCC